>JAFELO010000175.1:731752-763430 GCA_017140195.1 Eumaeus atala
ACACACACACACACACACACACACACACACACACACACACACACACACACACACACACACACACACACACACACACACACACGTACGTTCACGTCTTCACGGTTCGTTAATAGACCCTACTCCATCCCCAGAGCATCTCATTTTGACGAAATTAATACAAGTGACGCTATTTGTGAAACTTGAGAAGTAGTTCTAGTAATATATAGTTTAACTTACTTATACATTTTTAATAAAATGTACATATTTTTATATTCACGGTATAACAATAACGACACCTGAAATGGACCGCCTCCACTAATGAATTGTTGTGAAATATCGAATCATTTGCCGCTGCCCTCTAATGCGTGCGATATGTTAGTGTGTACCGTGACTTATTTGAGACCAAATTTTAGGTATATTTTATACAATCATCAATTGGAATAAAGTTTTCTACTAACGAGACGTAACTAGTATAAATATAGATAAATGTGCTTACATTTAATGGCAACGCTTTTTGCACGCATATTTTGGCGCTTTACGCAGTTCCACATTTTTTCAAAATTTGTTTGTAGCTACTGGTTAATGGCGTAAATAAACTGTACTTGATTTATTTTTTCATTCGTACATGTGGTTAATGACCTCCAAGGCTTTTTCGGTTTTTCAATACGGGGTGTATTGAAAAACAAGCGAAGCGAAGCGAAGTAGCAAGCGAAGTACAATAAGGTTTCAAGATTTAACTCAAAGGCCAAACTTAAGGCCAAATTTTAATTTATTTCCTTTGATTTTATCTAGCGAAAATTACATTAGACTTGATAAAGCGTAAATCCTCACTAGAGAGCACCGATTCCTTGCAAGGATGATCTGTGAGTCTATTGAAATTAAGAAACATCTAAATTTGAATAGAGAAGATGGCTGGATTCTTTCATCTGCTTGGGAGTGTTAAACATACTCAAATCAAAAAGTAAACATAAGACATAATAAGTACTGTTTGCGTTAATCGGAACAACTAAAACTATAATTCTTCGGGTACTTTTAAAAGCTTATAACATCAGGACTTCTGTCATCTCAGTTCACCCGTGACCTTGGCTGCTGTAAAGGTTCTGAAATGTTGGGCTAGTTAAATAATTAAATAAACCGCGATAAAATCCGTAAAAATAGTTTTATTGTAAAGATCGTTCATTGTGGCGCCAGTACATTGTACAAAATATTGCGATGTTAAAAATGAGTGTGGTGATAAAGTGAACAGAATCGCTGTGATTGCATTACACAAAGTAGGTGTGGAGCCAAATGCCATTTTTAAAACTCTCCAACCACTTGTTATTAGTCAAATGTTTGTGTACCGTGTTATTAATAGGTATAATGAGACTACCTCTGTTTGTGACAGAGGAAGTCTCACTATACCCAGCTCTACACGCCTTCACAACTAAGAGTACCTAATACAATCCATACGATTGGCATTGAAGAAGTTCCCCCTGGAAAGAGAACGTGCTTCTATTGATAACTGGACTCAATGTTTAACGGACTCTCCAATGGAGACCACTTCGAATAAGCTATTTATATTTTTTAAAAGTTTTATATTTTTTTTAAGTTTTATGCTTGTGTATTAAACAGACCGTAAAACTAATAAATATTATAAGCAAATATTTTTTTTTTCCTTGTTACAATAGTTATGGCAAGACTAGATAAACATCATTCCGCAATACAGAACACGGACAAATTTGTATATACGAGTAATGAAGGTTGATGTGATATACAAATTACTTTGTACACGACCTGCAGATAGGTCTTTATATAATAAATTTAGAAATTTATTATGTAAATATTGTCACCAAATCGTGCAGTGGGCGTGGTACATGGGCGGAGTCCACTGATATTAATTTACATATCTGGATAGCTATAATATTGTTATACGCCATTGATGCCACTAGAACGATTTTGTGAGCATATGAGCCTGTATTTGAACGAATGAACTAAAATACAGCTTAGAGAGTATGCGCTGCCATACTAACAGCGGGGACCGCTGCTAATAGTCTCGTTATCTAAATATAAATGTTACGAAACATAACGCATTCGCGATAACATTAAATCAAGTATGTAGTGATGATGAGGTGTGACTACATATAGTATACCATATTTTGGAAAATTTGCTGTCCAGCTATATAGGGATCAGTGGCTGAGTTAGTAAAGTACGGGCTCATCGATATCGAAAGTCTTCGAGGCGGTAATGAAGTACATTTGATGAGGGTCTTTCTCACGCGGCATCTCTTCCCACTCGTCCGCGGGTCTGTCGATGGGGTAGGTGCGGACTGCGTGAGGTTCTAGTGGTTCATCGATGGGGTACGTGCCGCCGAACACCAGCGGTCGTCCACCAGCCCAGCGCGCCAGTGAGCCCGCTGATCGCAAGTTGTGACGGCTAGGGCGCGGAGGCGGGGCCAGACGTCGCTCAAGGAGGGTACAAGCTTGTGAATTGGGCGGAGACTCCTCCTCCGGCAGTTCCGACTCCTCGCGGGGTACTCGGCGATCATTGCGGGACACTCGGTGCTTATTGCAGGACGCTCGGGGCTTGTCGCGGGGCGGTCGTGGCTCGTCGCGGGTTGCTCGAGGCTCACGGGCGCGACGGCGGCGCAGCGGCGACTACCCCACAATACGTGTTAGCACACACGAGCGCGCGCTCACCGCGATTTGGCACCGGCGTCTCCGTCACACACTAATTTCTCGCACGTAGCGAATCCGAATTTGTTACAAAAGTAACTAAACATATTCGTGTTTAACGACGGCACAAGCAGCAAGTACATTTTACTATTAAATGGTATTGCGTCTATATTCTCTTAAATAATTTTACTCCTGAGACGATTAGCCGTAAACAAAAAGCGATAAAAAAGAAGTAATTGTAAAGAGTAAAATATCATCAAATACTAAATAATATTTATTCGCAAACAGCAGCGTCTGCGGTGCGATCGCGTTTATTTTTGCGGGCGCACAAGCACGCACCTAGCGTACGCGCTGTTGTCAGCTCCTATAAATAGATGTCGGCACGCTTGCATATGGTATACGACGGTGCCATTCCGCGCCTGCTCTCGCGCTCACAGCCACTGGTCACTATATATGGATAGCTGATAAAATAATTTAAAAATTAGAGTAAGGCTAGGAAGAAGCCTTACTTTAAATAATTAAATTGGACGATTAGTGCATGCGCTAATTGTTAGCAACCGGATACGTTAGCGCGTACGATGTAACGCATTTAACTTGGCCAATTATACGGATGCTGATGATTCTTCAAGTGATGACAATGACTGTTACTGCTTCAGCTATCCATATAAACAGATCAGTGATCACAAGAAACAGCCGGCACTCACCTCGTCGTACTGGTAATTAGGGTCCGGGGTCCAGTAGGGGTCGGCGTAAGTTTGCGCGGGGTCTTCACCTCGAGGCCACTCCTCGTAGCGCTGCTGATCCTCTTGCTGCTGCAGCTGTTGTTGCTGCAGCTGGTACTGCGCTGCATAGTCCGCAGTTTCGTCAGCCGGTGCGGGAAGCGTATGCACAGGAGCTTGCTGTAGTGTCTGTGGAATATTTCGCGCGGTGTCACATTTTATTTGGACATACATATACATACATATAGCGCTCTATTGGGTAGGCCTATGTCCAGCAGGGGACGTCGGCCGGCTGATGATGATGAATATTTACAACTTAAAATATTAGTAATCGGTCCCTCACCTGATCTCCCCACTGATAGTCTGCGGGCGGCGCAGGTGGCTGGGCAAGGTGCACTGGCGTGGTGTGCTGCGACGCCTCGACCTGCGACAGACAAGCGTTAGCGCCACTCATCTCTATATACTATATATATGAATACGCGATACATTAAGGAACCCATATTAGCCCACATTTTCGAATACTACTCGTAGACAGTACTAGCCAAACATTTAAATTGAACGTTGTCATGCTTGTGTCTAACCTCAGAAGAAAATAATGAATTGACAAAATAATAGCAGCTGTGCAAACGATCCTGTTATATTTTTTAGTTGATGTACAACTAAGTCGGGGAGGTATTAGATTGTTTAAGTAGCATCAATGGTACTACTATAGTAGTAGCAGCTACGCAGTTGTATAAAGATCAGTGGGCTATAGGCACCTGCAGCGTGTGCGCCAGTTGCTGCACGTCCCGCAGCCACTGCTGCTGGTGGTGCGGAGACGCTTCCGCACTGCTGCCCTCGCCCTCCTCCCCCTCCTCCTCGCCCTGCAGCGCCGGGTCGGTATACTTGAGGCGGTCGGCGAGGGTCGCCAGTGCGGCAGCGAGCGCGGGCGAGTGTGCGCGAGGATCCAGCTGCAGCGCACGCGCGGCCTGCTCTGCGTACCCGAGCGCGCGCTCGCACAGCCCCGCGTCCACCAGCCGCGCGGCCAGTACCAGCTTGTACACCTGCAACACAGATAAAGATAGGCGTGGCGACATTAGACCAAATTCCAACGAAATCCGCATATGGAAATGAGTCGCGCTCTTTCAACCCCCCCCCTCCGAACGGGCAAACCGGCAACTTACAAACCACATGAAGCGCACAGCACAACGTGGTTAAGCTAGCACGATGTACTTACCGCTCGTGCCGGCTCAACAATATTGTAATGTAGCATAAAAATGCCTCTTACTTTAGAATTACTTTGTAATTGTATTGTTGGGTCGCAACTGACACGGGTCAGTCCGAGCGGGCGTATGTCGAGTGCGGCCAACAAAAATCTACACTGTTCGTTTGCTCCGTATGCCATACAAAAACTATTGCAGCTACTCACGACGAGCTCATGAAGCGCTGCGTCCTGGCTGAGCGACAGCGCGTACTCGTACACTTCCGTGGCGTGGATGGCTTCAGTGGTGGCGTACTGCGCCAGCGAGGCGGCGCGCGGGTCCGCCAGCAGCAGCGACAGGCGCGGCCGCGCCGCGAGGCCGGAGCCCGGGGTCTGCAGCGGCGCAAGCGGGTGTCGCGCAGGCCGCTCGCCTGCCGCCAGGTAGCAGAACTGCGCCGAGTACGGCAAACCGCGGGCGCCGAGCGAGTCACCTGGTCACAAAAAACAGTTTCACTATGGCGAACATATAAAAAACGGTGGCATTTTATGCTTCATTTACACAAATTAGTCAATGAGCCGGAGTTTGTCTCCGGTAAACGCGTTAAAAACACTCTTCTGTTATTGTAACTTCTCCAGTTCCAATTTATAATTTGGAATTACGAGTATAGGTACTTATATGAACAGTGTGCGTAGTCGTCACATATACTTACAAACAGAAGTGTTTACAAGCTGTCTTATATCGACCCTCGCCTCAGATAGTCAATATGCACACGGAAAATATAAAACAACAGATGTACGTTCGTATTGGTGCACTTAGTACTGACCGAGCTGCACGAGCGTGCGGCGGTCCTGCTCGGGCTTGGCGGACGCGTTGGCGAGGATGATGGCGGCGTGAGGCCGCCAGTCGCCCCAGTTCTCATCCACCACACACTGAAACCGTCCAACGAATTTCTTAGCATTTTCGTGTTTTATTTTTGTTAAATATAAAGGAAAATGTTGTTTCTTAACATGCTTAAAATGCGCAGCCACCTAAATAAAAGCTTACCTACCTAAATAAAATCTTGAAAAAACTAAATTTGTAAAATATTGTTTAAAATTCACTTTATAATTATTCATACAAAATATTTAGAATTTTATTATTCAACTAGAACAATCTAAAATTACTTATATAATATGTATCAACCATCTGCTGTAGGCTATTAAAATCTGGGTAAACTCCGACAATTCTTCCACTAATCCTAATAAGGAAAAAACTCAGATAAATGCGTTATCTTTTTTACATTCTATTATAATCAGTAGTTTTACTGTTTTATCCGTAGGATGATTCCTACGAATATAACAGTACAGTACTGATACATGGTCAGCATAACCTGGCGCTTCCTCAGCATCTATTTATCTAGTCAGTGTTCTGCCATCTTCGAACCCATTAAGATAGTTGTCAATAAAATTAGCCATAGGCGTAGCTAAACCCGCACGTACCGTGGCGGCGGGAGGCGTGCGTGCTGCGAGCGCATGGTACAGCGTGTGCAGCGGGTCTGCGGGCGGCAGCGCGGACACGAAGCGCGCGGCCACTGCGGCGCGCGAGCGACGGTCATTCGCCAGCTGGAGGGCGTGGCCCCATAGTCCGCATTGCATCGCCCACTCTGCGCGCAACAAACGACATGTATTACCTTGTTTGCATATTAATTATCTATAAGTCTTAGTACGGTTATTTTACAATTTTCACGGTTGCTAGCGCCCGGAGTACACGAAATTTACAGTTAAAATTTTAACAAACGCGTAAAAATATTAATACGTTTACAATGCGAAGTCGTTACTCACCGATGGCTTCCTGCCTGTTGCCGCAGATGAGCAGCTCGCGCAGTCTCTCCAGCGCCACCTTCTTGTCCACCGGTGGCGGCGCCTCTACCTCCACAGCTGCACATACACATTATGAAGATCAGGTGGGTCCAGAAGGGCGCATAAGGCTAAGGCTAAGTCCACCGAGAAGCATCTGAATCATCCTAGGACAAATCCTAAATTCTTCTATTTCTAATGATTGGTATAACTCAATAGAGTCGATCCCCCTCACACCATCAAGTCTTTGGATCACTGGTGAAGTTTATGTACTTCTATTCTACTATTGTTATTTACTTTTATATTTCAAATTACAAGTACTCCAGATTCTCTTAAATTGAACTTTATATTTTGGTGATATTAGAGGTCTATTGTCATGTTTTTAATATGTGTTTTAGTATAACATTATTGATGTGTGAAAGTATATGAAATCTGACATCCATCTTAAAAGTCTTCTCAGCTATTCTCTTTGCTGATCATGTTTCATTTCCCTTTCATTTATAATTAATCCATCATTAGTAATGTGGTAAATATAACCGAGCTTCCTTAAAGTATTACAATTGCAATGAGTAACATTCGAGATAAGAAAGACATCATTGAGTTAATCAATGATTTTTTTCATAGGTTGAAGTGAGTATTTTAATTTTTACTCTACTCTATTCTTTTTGAATAATAAAATCCAAACCATAACTATACCGCTTCAGTTTAATGAATCTAACAAATAATCAGCAAAAATGATCGTGCGTGCAAACAGAGAGTGCGCACACATATACTTACGTGCGTGATCGATGAGCGGCGGCGACGCACCGTCGTCGCGGTCGCGACTGGCGCGCGACGCCGCTGAGCCGCGGTGCGTCCCCGCTACAAACACACGTCGATGATAACAAAAGTCATCATTGCACGCACGAGATATATTGCATTGTAGCACCGTAAGACAGGAGAACCAATGTTAACATTTGTAATATTTGCTAAATTGAATTAATAATAAATAAATATTATCAAAATTTTGTTAGTGAGTGTCATCTCACCTTGGCTGTGACCGGTCGTTTTGTACTCAAACTCCGCTTTGTTCTTCATCAGCAGCTCCGCGATGTCGCTGCCGACCACCACCTGCAACCACCACAAAGTATTTGTAATTAACATCAAAGTATAAATAGTACTAAAATCGGATCAAACTAGATTGTGTATAATAACTTTCAAAAAATCGCGGAAAAAAAACGGTAAAGGAGCAGAGGACAAAGCAGAAATATATGTTGTTCATACCCCATTCTGTCGTAGCAGCAGGGCCAGCAGTTGATACACGAGCGCGCGGCCCAACGGGTCCGTGCCCTCACAGCGCATCGCCGCGTCCGCTCGCGCCGCGCAGTACTGCAGGACGCGGCTCTTGTGGCTTACCGCCCGGACGAGCGGGCCGGGGAAGGCGGCCAGCTCGGCGGCGGCCGGGTCGTGTCGCAGTGCTGCGTGCAGAGGCAGTAACAGAACGCCACCGCCGCGCGAAACCACCAGCGACCGAGCGGCAATGCAACCCTGCACATAACCACTTATAAACTGATGTTTAGCCTTCCTCGCATGAACGTTCGTACGCACCCATGCACGCACGCACACACGCATTTAAGCATAATTACTCGCAAGTACAGTAATCGCGGTCTCGGTTACACTATGGTCAAACCATGGTAATACGATTTGGTCACGCACAAATTTGCGTGCTCGAACATAAATATTTCTCTTAATTTAAAAAATCTACTTGTATACTTCAATTAGTATGATATGAGTTCCTAAAGTAATTGCTGAATGTAGTTTAATAGCAGCAGAGAGTCTCGGTAGCGCTTTATAGGTTGGTTAGCCTAGTTTTCTATAGTTAATATATGGATTTGGCTACTAGCGATAGAATTTTGTCAAATTTTGTGTGGAAGGTATATCGAAATTCTATCTCGAGTAGCCAAAAGCATCGATAGATATAATATAAACGTCCGCTAGTTATGATACACTCTGGAGAACCATATGACGATGAGTGTGCGATTCTTCGTGGACCTCTCACCCTTCCTGTGAGGGAAAGCAGGTACTATGCTAAACATTATTTATGGATGTATTAGATATATTTGCGTAAGTTTATATGACCGCAACAAGTCGCCTATTACTACTGCACTTACTTCTAGTTCGAACGTGCAATAATAAGTACACGACTTCATCAAAGTTGGTTTGCGATTATCTTCCTACACAAGTTCCAACATATTATGATATGTAATACATATAAATTTGCGCATACATACTCTTCGCGTGTGGCGACCATGAAAATATTGTGTAGTTATGTTCCAACACAGATTCGAGCATAATTGTGCAAATCTGAGTTTGTACAAGTATATCGTAGTGGTATATCCCCTGATATACCTTAACATGCGAGGTGATGAACTTGAAAGGCGTCATGCGGTCGGAGCGCACCGTAGACTCCTCCAGCTGAAGGTTCAGCGACATGTCCGTTGTCAGCTCCCTGCGGTGATCAGTTACAACATGAGTTTCATATAACAACGGGCGTCGAAATCTTCCACCTTGAACCGATTGGTTGACAAAATGTCCCCTAGAGTAGATATATTTACAGTCCAAGAACCAGCACACATTTATAAGAGGCAGGTATATGAGATTCGAAATAAATGCTTCCCATTTAAACCTATCTGCGGAGGCCCTGCAATGTGCCGCACATTGCGGTAGGGTATCGATAGTCACCATCAAAAGGTTGCAAAAGCTTGCCCTTATTCTATTAAAAACCGGTAAAGTTCGAGGAAAGAGGTCTCGTATATCCCATTTCATATGTAATGGATTACAAGTGTGTTTTTGTTATATTTATATATTATTTTCTACCCAATTTTATTATTCTAAGTCATCCTATAGGTTTACATGTCGGTTCATTCTTAAAAATAAATATTTTAAATGCGTATAAGGCGCAAGCGTTCCATGCGCGCTCTGCGTATTTAGCCGCAAGCCCGCTGCGCACAAGCGTGTAGCTCACGTGCATATACAAGCCACCATTACAATGCCGAATTGCCTAAATATGTACAGTCCACCAAAATTGTCCTTTTATTGATTTTAAGACACAAACTATAGATAAGACTAACAAGAAAAACACAGACAGAAGATAAGATTTAGGGCCGGTTTCAATGTTTTTAGAATTACTTGTTAGAGTGTCAAACAGCTACTATTACCACTTTTCTATCAAATAGACACTAACTAATTCTTAACTACAATATAAGTGTTACATATTTATTACCTCAAATAGAAATCATAATTTGTTGTTAATTTGCCCGTTAAGTTCTTAATAGGCTAACAGGGACTTTAATAGGAACCTCTGAAACCGGCATTTAATCCATAAGTCCAAAAAAATAATTGCATATATAGTCTAAGAGTTATTTGACGCTCCGTGGCAGACAATACATATGCTTTAATATAAATCTCGCCGAAGCATAAATCACGTGTAAATGTTGTTACATAATGTAATAACAGTTTGGTTCCTACATCACAATATATTGTATTTTAAAATGTACATCGAAGCCAGAAACGTTGTTCCTCATTTGCCATAATACAAACACGACATTGTTGCGTGCAGTGACGTCACATGCCTGTTAGAATGTTTCATACTTCTGTCTTAACTGTAGCGATATAAGCCATATGTGAATGTTTTTGTGATTTCATTGCAGTGGCGGATGTAGAGAGACAGAACGCTAAGGAACCCTTTGATTCTCCTATGATAAATCCGCCACTGTCTCATAGTACATGCGTGATATAGGTCCCCGGTGTAATGTGGTGATGGTGAGGTGGTGATACCTGTCGGAGATGTCGGTCCGCAGCGAGGGCGCGCCGCGCAGGTCGCTGAGGTCGGCCCGCCAGCCGCCGTACCTACGCAGGGCCGCACTACACTCCCCGCAAAAACTACGCCCCGTCCGTAGCCTGGCCACGCCCAGGACACGGCCAGATATGGCCCGATCACGCCCAGAATAAGCTCCCCCCTACCAGCACCACCGCTAACTTCTATCTAGTTTGTGGTGACATGCTGCGGGCCGTTGACAGGCCAGCTCTCGATATCGCTAATATTCAAACTACAGGTAATATGAGTCATGAGTCTCAACACACCTCCTGTCCCATGACATTTATTTCCACTATTTTACTGCCGTCTAATCCGAACATATTCGAGCAGACGATAAATAATTGTTGGTCATATTCGATACTGTTCTATCGAATATGACAGAATACAAGGCCACATTTCGCATGGAACGAAGATAAATGTTGAAAACGGCCACTAAACATAGGTAATATTTAATTTATTTTAGATCAACATTCAAACCATATACTATGGTACTGACTTTCAAGTGAGAAGTGCAGTATCACACATTCGGTTTGAAGACGTAGGAATGCGGTGGTGATGGACGAGGGAGGGCAACATCTGGTCTGCGAATAAGTACATTAGCTCAACCCAAACCCATTAATATATCGTCATAAGAGATGTTGTGTTAATGAAATGATGACAATAATAATTACAACTAAATGCTGGCATTAAAAATGGAACTCAACATGTTAGAAGTGGAGCAAAATTACATGAGATTGCCACAGGAGGCAGATCTTAAATATATAAACCGAAATTGTAAAAATAAATATATTTGAATTTAAAATATTCTATTACATCACAAGTTAAGTGATTAGTTCATTTACAATCTCAATAAATATTTTTGTGCTTATCCTGTGTCCCACAAAGGTTAAGCAATAAAAATTAATACTGTATTTTAATGCCTGCAATTGAAATACATAACATCCTCAAACGTTATGTTACGATTTAATTAGTATGTTATTAGTAGTGGGGCGAGGGCGAGAACAATAATTAAACCCATGTTAAACATTATGTAACATGAGATGCGATAAGGGATAGGTAGCTTGCAAAAAATTAAGCTGCAAAACTTTATTATAGTAGGGGGAGCGTAAGGCGAAGAATTATATTTAGCTACACTCTTCGCACATAGTGCGAAGTGTTTCTTCAATGTATAAGCAAGCATTATTATAAAACAAATAAAAGAAAGATACACAGATAACTTAATTAATACTTTTCAATAAATTTTAATTGTAGATAAGATTCTATGTACTATATGTATATCGATAGGTATTGAAGCTGGTTGTATGGATGTTTTTGGCGTCGGTAGTCAAACAAAGCTCTAACAATTCCTTTGAGATTGTGTGTATATAATATAATACGACAAAAAAATTTTTTTTAAACAGGTCGCAGAGAATTTGCGTGCATTTGACATTGCGTGTGCACGTGTGAACATAAAAGCTTCAGTGCGTGCGTGTATTTGTATACACATGTGTGTGTATGTACGTACGTATCTGTGTGCTTGAGCCCATTGGTGCTAGAGCGTCCAGAGTGCACGCTGGCGCGGTCTTCTGCGCGCGGCTCGTACGCACCGGGCACCGCAGCGTATCCAGCTAGAATAGCAATAACATACGTTTATCTATAATTGAGTGGTTAACTGTGCTGGCGGTCTGATATTGAAATATTTCATTTTGAATAGTACCCACATATAATGAAATTTAGAGAAAATAAATAATTACGATCCAAATACATCAAAAGTTCGGAGAAAATGTCTGATTTCCATAGAATTCAGATACTGGTGAGATATTGCTGTAATTTCTCTTAAACACGCACACCACACCTTTATATTGAACCTCCTTATCTAAAACTATACTGAAAACTCTAAGATTGGGTCAAAACCTGGCACAATCCTAAAGTGAGATCAAAAATCTTGAGATGGGTCGGGTGGTCATAGTTAAGTCTACTCGACTATTACTAAATACCACAACTACCCACTGCCAGATGGACCCAGAACAGAACGGACTCACTTATGCGACTTCGTCCACACTGCGCCACTACTGTCTCGATATTAATTAGTGACAATTGTCATGTGGTTATCTGGCGCGCTGATAAATACGATGTGAAGATAAAAAATAAACATATGTTATATTAAAATAAATATATGTATACATAAAATTAAAATTAAAAGCACACTCGTGTCTCGGCCATTCACGACGATCAAGTTACCTATATAAAGTGAATAGTTTTTTTGTGTGTATAAAACAAATCCCGGCAAAGTACGTTTTCACACATTTTGGGAGAAATTTGGACGATAATGTCAATTTTTATTTCTTGCCAAATTTCATGATTCTAGCTCGGAAGGAATAAAATATATGTGCACCAAGCGGCTGTATCTTTTGATTCTGTCGACTTAGCATTATATTTATTTCTGTACGTTATGAGGTTGCAGACCTAACTATTCGACATTAATGAAGCAAAAGAATATCAGTCAGATGGACACTCAGACGTCCGCCTCCGTGGCCTATGCACAAAGTGATCCCATAAAGGTTCCGTATTTTTTGTTTTGAGGACCAGAATCCCAAAAATAACATTGCAACTTACTGACAGATTTTCAGATCCACTATGCGATATAACAGATACGAACTATTCTAATACGGTCATATATAACTTTCCTAATACGGTCAAGCTGTGGATTGCTCTTCGAGTTACTGCGTCCTGACACCTACAATGTGGAACTTTACGAACTACGGTCAACAGGTACAACGTAGGCAAGCGTGGACCACCTTCAGCCACCACTTTCGACCAGGTCTAGATGTGGTCAAACGCACACCTATCAACTGGAGTAAAACCGTATGACTTGTAAACTTGAGCTAGTGTGCGTACCGTCTGCGTAGTACTTGGCGTAGGCGGGGTCCACCAGGTGGCGGTAGAGGCGCATGTAGGCGGCCGGGTCCGTGTGCCGCAGCCGCTCGTAGTACTCGTACTGGCGCCGCTGCGCCGCGTACCCGTCCGCGCCGTACCCTGTGGCACCACACGCATCACTACCATTGTGCTACCTTCCTCCTTTTAAAGATAAGGAGGTCAAACGAGCAGTCGGAATCACCCGTACCCATACCCGTCAGCATACATGTTACATGCCTTTCCCTGCTAAACCTCATCCCACAACAAGTCATTGGTCAACCGTCTTCAATGTGACAGCTATCATCACACGCCGGTGTTATATGAGCGAGAAATGTCCTGAGTTTGCTATTTGGATATTTTTTAGCATCGGTGTCATCGAGCAATCGACCCCATCTTATGGTCGGTTTGCCTCATAAATGGGCTTCTGGTGTATTGGAGAGCAGCAGGATCAACATACCTTCATAGTAGTGCTGCGGAGGGAGCGGGTCCCGGGGCCGGCGCCTGTCGCCCCGCCTGTGACGTGGCTCCTCCCCGTCCTCATCAGTGGCCGTCGCCTCCCGTGACCCGGGCGAGTAGGCGCCCTCTGCAAACATTTTAGCGCACCCTTCTGTACCCCTGTCGTAGTTGACAATATGTACAACACAATATGAAAATTGGTAGTTAAATCCACGAAGTTATGAGATTTTATTTTAATATCAGCTGTTGCTTATTTTAAGGTTAAATCATGAGGTACACTCGTGTGATACCGTGTTCAATCAAATACATGTGCCTGTACAATAACGAACAACTTGCACGTAAATCTACCCCCAATACACTCTTAACAGTCTGTGTGCGTGTTCTGTTAATAGAACTTGAGCTACGCAAAGTGACAGTTTTGCTGGCGCGTTTTGTACGGTTTGTGAGTAGCAAGGGGCCCATTGGCGGCGAGGAGAAGGTAAAACAGCGCATCTACATAGCAATTATGCGGATGTAAGTGACAGCGTCGCTGTCGCGTTTGGTGCCTTTTGTGAGTAGCCGGTGGCCCGGTGTGGTGGAGGGGGGTGATAGAGGGCAACGCACCTGTTTAACAATCATGCGAATGTCCATGAGCGTCGGTACTCAAAGGCACCAATTTCTAGTTTGCCCCATTAAGCTACAAAAAGAGAACGTATCGCAATGAAGTCTCGTCAGATTACTACTGACTACTAGATAATCCGATTAACACTGAGTACATAATAAGAAAATATATTTAAATACAAACTTCATTAGCGGCGTTAAGACAGGGAGAAATATTATCCCCACCATGGTTCAGGCCTTGTCGTGGCGGTGGGGCTTAGTAGCCTGGAGTGAACCCAAGCGAAGCCAATTGAATCGAGGGGGATCTTTGCACCCCTCTTATAAGAAGAGGTGCCCTGATGATTGTTGTTCCGGGGCACCTCACCAAGGGCGGCACTGATGGCACTCGCGGTGGTTTTTGTGGGTATTCAGCACCATTTCGGCAGAAAGCCGTGTTCATGATTTATTATTATTATTAGAGCTCTCTAAAGTCACGTTATTTTATCTCTATAGATATAAGCTCTAAGCTTACGGATACGAACCCGGGCTAGTCTTTGTAAGCGGTATGTGAGTTTGTCATTCTGTCAGTCATATGTTATATCTGTGTTACTATACGTAAGGTTTCATCGCTCGACCGGTTTGGAGCGACCTACTACTCATTGGCGGCGCTTGTCCAGCCTCAACAGTTTGACTGACTAGCGAAGACTTTTGTGTCTTCAAGTTAAGATGATTTATTACTTTCTTTTTTTTTTTCAGAGGGACCTATTACTGATGGCGGCGCTGTTGCCCTCTCCTCTACAGTTCGTCGGGTCTACGGAAGACTTTTTTGTCTTCAGGTTTTAGGTAGACGAAAGGGGGACAGACCAGACCTCTTTTCCCGCAGATGGGAAGAAGCAAACCGGAATTTTTATGGGCATTACCCTATCGTGGTTTATTTTTGGGACCGAAAAGGGGGAAACGGTCCCCCTCCCCACGCTAGTGGGACGGCGCGCACACGGTGCCGTTCAATTTTACGGGACGTGTATAAGGAAAATTGAGCTCGTCTTTCGGTTTGGCTTGTCAGAGGAGGCCGGCCTCCTCCCCCACCCTCTGACGGATGGGGTCGATTTGCGCTTCAAATCGGCTAGAAGCCGTGATCATATTTTTGTTTATATTATTAGAGCTCTCTAAGATCGCGTTATTTTATTTCTACATTTATCTAAGCTCACGTCTTACGGATTCGAACCCGGGCTCGTTTCCGTAAGCGGTGTGTGAGTTTGTCATTCTGTCAGTCATATGTCTTATAGCTGTGTAACTATATGTAAGGTTCATCGCTCGACCGGTACAAGCGGTGTAGATCGAATTGGTTCTAGCAGGAGGGGAATGCATTTATGCACTGTCCAACCGACCCAAGGGGGCCTGAAGAGTTTGTCGGGTCAGGTCGTGTAGCTATAACTACTACCTACTACCGACTAAAACCTGCTATCCGTGGGTTTGCCCTATTGGCATTTTACTGCGGATGCGTGTCTGGGTGTGTTTTTGCTTGTGTGCAAGGGTGGACTTAGCAACTGCTACGGCTATCGCGTCGTCGGCGTCGTGCATACGTGCTTCGGTCGACGATATCGGGAGTCGGTTATTATCGTCGGATCGTACACCGACGTCTTTCTTATAAGATTATTCGGGTGATTCAGGGCCCTATCGAAGAACTTTTGAGAGAGTTCTTTAAAGTGGCCCTTAATCGAGGTCAATTGAAGTAGGGGATAGTAGAAGGCTCTTTCTGTGTAGTCCCGTAAGTACATATTCCGTGAGACGGTGTACCTGTTGGGGGCAGCTGCGACTGTTACGAAAAGCAAACTGTTCATCCATGAACAGGTTTCTCTCTCGTATCACGGTTTTTAAGCGTGCGAGGATAATCCTTTCGTATATTTTCGCTAGCGAGCTTATAAGACTTATAGGTCGATAGCTAGTCGGCGCCGTCCGGGGTTTTCCCGGTTTGTGGATGCCTATCACTATTGCTTCCTTCCAGATGTCCGGGAAGGCGCATTGAAGATACACACCAGTAGGTGTATAATGGCAGGGGGTAGCTGTTTTAGTACCTTGTTTGTGATACCGTCGGGCCCCGGCGACTTTTTAGTGTGGAGGTTTTTTATGAGCTCCTTCACTTCGCCCGCGTCCGTCCGACGTATGATTTCATCACCGTCGCCCGGCGGCACAGCCAGTTGGGCCGTCACTACCCTCTGCACCTCCTCTAGATGCGAGGGGTCTGTGGGGAGCGTGCTGGGAGTACATTGACTCTCAACCGCGTCTGCTAAACATTTCGCTTTTTCTTCATCCTCCAGTGCAGGTAGTAGATTAGCGCGATTTAACGGTGGTATTTGCTCTGTTGGCTCTGTCTTCATCGCCCTGGCTAGAGGTCAGTAGGCGGTGTGTGACGGTTTTAACTCGCTCGCGGACTGATCCCATCTTTCGTTCACGAACTTCGGTACGGCCTTTTTGACTTCTCTTTAGAGTTGTCGAAGGGCTCGTCTGTTCTCATCGCCTCCGTGGCGGTCGTACAGACGTTTAGCCGCATTTTTCCTTCGTATGGTGTCCCTAACGTCGTCAGGGAGAGCCAGCCGTTCCTCTGGGACAGCGGAGATCTCTCGAGACGATTCTCCTATCTTGTCAACAATTAAGTTGTTGACATTCGAGGAGGCCGCGATGGCGGCCTGTGGGGTGTCTATGACGTGTGGGACTATATCGAGGTCGCTCGGTTTGAGATTTATAAACTTATCTTTCAATAGTTTATAATCGATGATCTTCTTTGTGATCCTCTCTGTGTTCCTAGTCCTGTCGGAGCCTATTTCTATTAGGATGGGCCTATGATCCGAGCTCAGTTCGTGTAGCGTTTCAGCCGTCTTTATGGCGAGTGAGACGCTTTTGAACAGTGAGATGTCGATCGTGCTGGGAGATTGTATATTCCGTGCGTTCGCGTGAGCGTAACGGGTCGGCGTATACGGCGCGTTGATGACGATGTTACGATCATCGGCAAAACCTGATACTGTGGTTCCATGTCTATTGTTGTGCCTGCTGCCCCAGTTTTTGTGGTGGGCGTTCAGGTCCCCGGCCCGAATGACAGGGTCGTCTTGGTCCAAGATGTTGAAGACGGCTTTCAGGTCGCTGACTAGGAGCGGCTTCTGGCTGGGTTGGTATGCAGAGACTATGTTGATGGGCTGATGGCCGATCACGCATAGTTTGCATAATGAGACTTCCAGATTTTCTAGGCGGGGCGGGTCGAGAGGGATACAGTGTAGCGCTCTCTTGTAGTATATGACCGTACCTCCAAGACGGGATCGAGTTCTATCATTCCGAACGATATTATAATTGCAAATACGCGGATTTGCTTGTGTCGGTTTTAAAAACGATTCCTGCACTAGTAGGATGTCTACTTTGTTACGTGGGAGGAAGTCCCGCATCTCATGTATGTTGGATCTGGTGCCGTTCGCGTTGAACGACACCAATCGCAATGAGAGTGGTTTAATCCTCCCCGTCGTAGCCCCTGGAGGCTTATTTTGGTCATGCGCTTGATCGTGTCGACCAGCGCTGAATGATCCACCATGGCTTGGATCTTCTCCGCCATGGTGCCATATTTCACTTTCCGGGCGAATAGCTGGACCTCTTCCGTGTCCGCTGCCCTTATGAATGCCGCCAGGAATTCGAAGTCTGCGACTATGCTCTCGGCCCTGCAGCCCTGTGGGGGTGCGTGTTTTGGCTTCTGAGGCGGAGTCTCTCTGACCCTCAGGTGCCCGGGGCTTCGAGGCCCTCTGCGGCTGCGGGGGGTAGGGAGGAGGGGTTTTTGTGCCGCTGGGGGCCCTGTGGCCCTCAACGGTCGGGACCACGCGTTCGTGGTGAGTAGGGGGGCAGGGATGTACTCGACCTGCTTCGCGGTCGGGCGCTTTTGTGCCGGCGCTTGTTGGGCTCTCGGTCCCCTGGGTGGGGGCTTCGGCGTCCCTTGGGGCTTCTGGACCCTCGTTTTGTACAACTTGGGGGCCTTTGGGCACCCCTTGTAATTGGCCGTGTGGACCGGCTGGCCACACAGCACGCATGCGGGAGGTCCGCGGAATTCCTGTCTCATGATTTATTACGTCGAATGTTCACAATATATACAAGTCGTCGCTCGCTGTCACTCTCGCTCGTAGGCCCTCTCACTCGTGGCGCCGTGCACTCGCTGTCTCTCTCACACGTAGGCCCTTTCACTCGTGGCGCCGTGCACTCGCGCTACAGCGTATCGCGAGGTTCATATACTCGGAGCAGTCGAGCGCCTGCGCCATTTGTTGCTCAACTCTGAGACGGGCGCGTCGCGTCGTATGTTATGTGCAGCAGTGGCCGTCGTCCGGCTGATGATGATGTCATTTAGCCAACACCCCGCTGTATTTTAGCATGTGGTACATAGCCTAGTCTTCTTCGCCCCAAAAAGATACATCATCGTCATCATTTCATCATTATCAGCCCTTATCGGTCCACTGCTAGACATGGACCACTTTCAATGAACGCCAAGACGGCCGATCTCATGCTACTCGCATCCATCCCGTACCAGCTACTGCACGAAGATCGTCTTTCCACCCGTTAACGGTAAAAAAATATTATAATGCTAAAAATTCTACTAATACTCTACAATTTTTTTCTATAGTATGAAAGTGAAAACGATCAATTGGACCCTTTTGCTAACTACCGATGTCCTGTAATGTAACAGACCTTTGTCACTATGGCCACTGAAACCTAACAAACTGCACAAAACGCGATAGCATAGCCACCAATTTAATGCGGTATCGTATGAGCAAGATCCACCCACCGCTGTTCGTCTACAATTTGACTTGGTAACCTCTGACAATCGATTTACTTTGTCATTTCACTTTCCCGACGTCAAATGTAGATTATCGATGAAGACACGACCGGCGTGACAAGTGACGTGTTACGAGTCGGAAGTTCTTAATGCATGAACGTTACGCGGCACGTATGCAAAGTGGAACCCATACATGTTAGGCACGTACTAGCTCCCAAGAAAGTGTGTTTCTGTATAAGTAGTCTATTGTCATTAGTCGTTCAAAATACCAGCAAATACAGAGGGAACACGAGAAATAGAAACACTATCATTCAATCCAAAACAAAACCCCGTCTGCTGTGAGATATAAGATATTCTGCGCTGTGTCGATCACTTTATCGAGACAAATCTTATAACACCTCATACATTAAAATACGCCATGCCAAGTAGGCTGTAGGAGGAAACATAGAAATCTGCATACATAGGCTCATAAAGATTACCATTCTTCTTTACGTAGTCGGGCAAACAGTACTTCAATTTTGAATAAGTAGATTGGTATTAAGTTATTTTTCTAGTAAAAATGAGTGACATTAATTTGTAAAAATTAATGTCACTCATTATTCTTTTAATGTAGGGTTGCAGAAAACATGGGATTTATCTTAAATGTTTGAGCCCTGGAGGAGACGTTACGGAGGAAATATTAAATGTGTCTTTTATCCTTATCAGTCAAGTGGTAACCATCGGAGATAGATGTTGCAATACTCAGATGCGAGATAAACCGAGTGGCGCTACTCGGTTGCAGAGAACAGCCAAATATTTAAGTCACGGATATCGTAATATTATAAATACGAAAGAATGTAAATGTTTATTGCTCTTTCACACAACAGCTGTTGGAAAATTGAGGGCTGAAGCTTGGCATAGATGTAGATTGTTTGGAACAACATAAAAATAATTCATCTTGGTCTTTTTAAAGCTTAAGATATGCGTTCTTATAGCATAGGATATAATAAGAGTAAGATGAGGATATAATTCTAATGAGATTACTTCGAACGCTCATAAACACCGGCACAAGTCACAAGTAGGCGCTATGCGGAAACGTTGCGCTCCCTTCCCACATCTGCCATTACGAACCGGAATGTATCTAGGAAGTAAAAAAAATGTGCAAAAAGTAACAATTAATCACCAAACTGTGACAGCCGAGAGCACAGCAGCCATGATGATGATTTGATTATGATGACATTTAACTCGTCCATGGCATGTCATGATTATTTATGGAGAAGCGTTACTTAAGACAATAATAAAACAAACACCCAAAAGTTGTCCAGTCAAATGTCATGCAAGGTACACCTTAATCGTACAGTTACAAATTATAATATATATACATATCTTTTCCCTATCATGAGTATATTTACATATTTACCCATGATCAGTGTGTCACGAATACCACACTTTGGGCCTGTTTCACACGTTTCATTTATAGTGATGATTGGTCTAATGCCAACATAAGTATTAAAGAAATTGCCCCGGGCCCAGTCAGGATGGGGCCCTGGTCTGAGAGGATCGAAAGCACAAGACTCACAGTCAACGGTTATCAGATGCTTCACTCCTTCACCCCATCCAATGATTCACCGGCTACTAAGAAACGGCACGAAATATGATAGAATGACGGTTACTTTTGAGGCAGTATCATGTGAGCGAGAGGTATGTCCCCGGTAGAGCGGGCCCAATGGCCATAGGCAACAATGGCACTGCCCCTTACTCATTGGTTGAGCTTAGCTCCTAGTCTATGTACTTCCCATGTGCCTCCAACTGTAGATATGTAGTTACACCACTCTGTACACACAACAATGATCAAGGCGCCCAGTACATACAAAATGTTAATTATTTAACATTCAAAATGAAGTCACAGATAAAATTGTTGTTGTAAATTGAAATTGTTATTACAACATTGTGGTGTTGAGGCCCTTATCTATTATTTGCTAATGTTTATTTACTTGAGGACGCACACCTCATGGAAAGTGATACCGTCGTCTGGCATGTCGCGCGTGACACGGTCGTGTCAGGCCATGGGACCGCGCTGGCGGGACCCCCGGCAGAGGACTGCAAGATCTCGACGAACACTGTTTGTGCTCGGGAGCGAAAGGCCCACGCTGGGATGAATCTAGACACCTTGGGCGAATCCAATTGAACCGACGAGGGGCTGCGCTTTATACGCCCCTTATAAGAATAGGCGACTAAAGGGCAGGAGGAGAAGACAAAACAGTAACACGAAACAGTGCTTTTCCGCGAGGGAAAGGGGCGAGGATGGGAACCGCACCACCATATTTACGGTGTAACACAGTATACTGTGTAAATACGGTGTAACACAGTATACTGTGTAAATACGGTGTAACACAGTATACTGTATAAATACGGTGTAACACAGTATACTGTGTAAATACGGTGTAACACAGTATACTGTGTAAATAGCTATAACGCATCGTATCGTGTCTGTTACAACGGGGCTTACGCGTGGATCAGCCACAGATACTACGATACCTATTGCTAAACTAATATAGTAAGAGAGAGAGAGAAATGAAAATAAGTTACTATTAATAGAATATAGAAAGAGAATGTCTTCATGTAATCCGCGAGTATTATCGTATGACGATTCAGCGTCACACACTACAACAGGCACAGGTGAAATATTTTACAAAAACTTATACACAGAAGTGTACAAAGTTGACATTGACAAAATGACTCTAGCGTGTCCATCCAGAACCTCTTGCTGTGACCACACCTCGCCTCAAAGTTCGTTTTACTGAAATACTCGCAAGACGACCCGCTACTAGTCCATATGCTCTAGGCGCAAAGAAAGCCGCCTGCTGCCTACTAGAGAGAAAGAGTAAGAATTGTGACCCTTTTTATTATTATAGATATTCGAGACGCAGGTCTCGGCTAATCCATGACGTGTACGCTCTGATCAGAGTGCAATGAGTAAGCCTCAAGCCAAATATCATGCTGAAACACACTCGCCAATACCTTCCCTGTCTGCGCTCTTTGTGTCGTCACAGAACGTCACCACTGGAAAACAAAATAATCTCCAATATCCTTTCCAAATATATTTTTCCTTATCATTATTATAATTTTATATGCAGTAAAATTAAAAATGTTACAATACATAGATAAATTAACATAAAGATATATTTGTTATTTCGTTTAGCAACATTTAACTGTACTTGCTTATTTGCAACTGGCAACACTGAAATTGGTTACATTTGCCATATGCCCGATTTACCCGCCATCAATGTGTTACTTCATACTTATATTAATTCACATATTATTATTTTCTGAGTATTTATAATTATTGTTCCGAAATAAACATTTTTTATAAGTTAAAATCCAGGGGACTAGTCTCTATTATTTTATAATTCCGCTGGACGGATATGATTATGTTATATTCAAACTACAACTTGGTAACTCAAAATTTCCTTTTTCTTTACAAAGCGTTTTGTGTATTAAAATAAATAACATTGGTACACAATTGTAAGGAACAAGGACTCTCTCACCTCGTTTCCTGTCGTCGTCTCGCCGGGAGCCGTATTTGCGCGAGGCATGCGACGTGTCTATGTCGCGGTACTGCCTTTCGAACTTGTCCCGGCCGCGCCGCTCGCTGCGCCGGCTGCGACTGGCGCCGTCTCGCTCGTCGTCGTATCGTCTGTCCCGGTCGCTCGTCTCGTATCTTCTCCGCTCGCGATTCTCGTAGCTCCTCTCTTTGTCGTCCGGTCGCGGCGGTTTGGAGGAGGTGTATGAGCCCTCTCTGTAACGTCTGCGAAAACATTATAATACGAACCGTCAACATTAAAATCCCCCTCTCAACATCCATGTAACTCTCTATCCTTGTATCTTCACTAACTTCAATCTCCCTCTCAACTTCTCTACTCCTAAATACAAGTGGGCGTACAGAATGTATTTTATTTGAAAAACCTATATCACCCACCAGACTTTGTCGTCCTAATGTGGTGCGAATACTGTAGTGCGCGTTGTGCAGTGTTTTGGCGGTAAGATTAACCAGCAAATTCTTACTGCTATGTTGCATAGATGTTTTGAATAAAGTATTGCGTCTTATTCGCACAGATTTTCAAGTGTAAGCGAGACATAAGTTTTAATTGTAAACGATAAGGACGGTACTAATAGGTTAATGTACGAATTCCTTTTTTACCGCGACCGGGATTTATTAATAAAATATATATGTGTATATTATAAAAAGGACAAACCTGCGGTCTCTATCTACGTCGCTATAGTAGTCGTCCGTCTCATATCTGTGACTGCGGGTACTTCGCTTGTGCCGAGCCGCCTCGGGACTGTCGTCACGCGTGCGCCTGAGGCGGTCGCGCCTGTCCTTTTCTGGCCGACGTTCGTCCCTATCTCTTCCCGATCGTCTGTCTCCCTCGGGTTCTCTGTCGTACTTCCTGTTGCTTCGCGAGTATCTTCCGTCTTTTTCCCGTTCCTTGCCCCTATCGGTATCTCTCGATGATTTGTGTTTGTCGCGATCTTTTCTAGGAGAAGCCTTGTAATTCCTGTCCCGTTCCGAATCTTCCCCTGACGTGACGCGATTTAGTGACTGCTTCCGTGAGTTACTTTGAGGATAGTCGACCAGGTCAACTCTGTCGCTGTCGACGTCTCGCTCTTTGTGGGAGTCGATGCTGTGTATATTGTTAACATCACTAACACATGCGAGGTTCAAGTCTTGCAAATTTTCACCTTCCATAGTGACTTCTCTCTGGTGATCGTCAAGTGTGATATTGAAGTCGGGAGTTGTGGCATTACTTGGGTCCCTGGCTCCGACTACATTCCTAGCGGTATTCCTCGGAGGTGGTTCAGAATAATCGGAGCCATCTAGATTTTGCTGACGAACATTCGAAGAAACGTCAACAGAAATTGAGAAGTCGTGATCGAGTCCGGTAACTACTCTTTGTTCATTGGTACCACTGTAATTTG
Source organism: Eumaeus atala (assembly GCA_017140195.1). Taxonomy (NCBI): domain Eukaryota; kingdom Metazoa; phylum Arthropoda; class Insecta; order Lepidoptera; family Lycaenidae; genus Eumaeus; species Eumaeus atala. The sequence continues at coordinate 755,665 of JAFELO010000175.1, forward strand.
TACTTTGATACTTATTATACTCTTCATTGCTGGGTTCGCCAGGCACCATTCTGTCTAAACCTATTGGCCTCCTGTCGTTAGACCTACTAGACGGTGGGTTGTAAGAGTCCGGCGTCTGTTGCCCGTCAGCTTGTCGATACGGACGTCCAGTATTGTCGGTGGGTTGGCCGTCAATTTGGCGGTCCATAAAGTCTTCATCGTGTTGACTGTATATAGTTTCGATTTCAGTTTGCTGCCCGGGAACCATTCGAGACAATCCTGGCGGTGGTTCATCACCTGATATATTTAAACTCTGACTGTACTCGACTTCTTGTTGACCCACGCCCATTCTCCGAGGGCCCGATGGCGGTGGCATATTCCCACGGAAGTCTGTATTTACACCATAATCACTGCTGGACAAGTGAGCAGTTTGCAAATACTCATTTCTATCGTTTTGTGGAGCCACTTCTAGATTGTCTGGCAATTGTTGTGTGTGAGCAGTACTCCTATACCCTCCTGTTTGTGGCTGATCAGGTCTTTCGGAATTATCTGGAGTCGTTTCTAAGTTCACTCCATATCCCCCAGAAGGGTGGTCTTGCTGCACAAATTGGTTTACTACACTAGGTGAAGATAAAGGAACTGAATGTGTAAATGAATGCCCAGAAGAGCTCGATGGAGGAAATTTTGTGGAAGTTTTATGTGAAAATGACCCAGAATTTTTGAATGGATTTTGAGATCCGCTAGGAGGAAAGCCAACTGGTGGTGGCAAAGGAGCATTTGGCAAAGATTGTGAAGTATTCAACATAGGAGGCATTGGTGAAACAGATTGTGGTAGGTTTGATGGTGGTGGTTGAGACGGTGCTAGACTACTGACTGCCTGCACTGTAGGTAAACCAGTGTGTGCAGACATTGATGCGGAAGCAGCATTTGGAAACTGTACTTGATCTGTGGCAATTGAACTTGTAGATATTGAAGACATACTAGAATGGGATCCCGAAGGTAGATTATTCTGCATACTATTTTTCATGCCTTCAGTTGGGGCACTGTTTGTACTAGGAAGTTCACTATTACCTAGATTCATTTCTTTAATTGAATTTAATAGTTCATCTTGGCTTTCTTTCCTCTTATTATTTGACGAACTTCTGAGTAACAATGATTCCTCATTGGAATTACTTGACCACTCATTGTTGCTTATTTCAATTTCGTTGTAACTTGATTGAGAATATTGATAGTTTGGATCAGTTGTTGGGGCTGGACTATCCTTTGATGAATTCCTTGATGGGTTTTCACTTCTATATTTTCCTTCAGAAATAGTAGGTCCATCACTAGAGTCCTGTGACACCTGAGATTCAATAGACCATTGTGGTGTTAAATTTTCTAAATTAAAACGTTTTCCTATAGCCAGATTTGGTAACTCTTTAACAGCTTCTCTGTCACTCAAATTTCTAACATCCTGGTTAGAATTGTCTGTCATATTAGAAGCCACAGAATTATGTTTTGTGTCCATGTTTGGGTTGTGTTGTATATGTTGCCCATCTTGGTTTTCACCAGGTGGCATTGGATGAGTTAAATTACTCTGCTGGGGTGTAACAGGTTCCCCAGGCTCTTTCTTTTCTTCCATAGACCAATTCCAAGTATTAGATGGTGCAAAACTCTCCTCTATTACATTTGCATTGTCTACCGGTGGAGGATGAGACGGTACTTGTGAAAGATTTTGATTCTGTTTGGCTGAATCCTCCCAGCCCCAGCTCCAATTGTCTTCCCAGCCCTCACCATTCCCTTCGTTCTGCATAACATTTTGTTGAGGATGGGGTTGGTTGTGAAAATAATTTTGTTGGTACCCTTGGTGAACATTCTCATAATTCTGATTGGTATAATTTTGATTCACCTGTGCAGGATTTTGATAGAACTGATTGGGAGTATTGGTATAGTTATGATGCTGGTACACTTGCCCATATTGTTGATGTGGTTGGTTGTACTGTGGTTGCTGTGATGGCACTTGCCACATTTGTTGTTGTTGTTGAGGAGGGGCACCGGGAGCCCCTTGATAGTTTGGGTACATATTCTGTTGGTTACCATATGGCTGAAATAAAAATTACCATATTTATTCACTAAAATTCTGTACTTTAATTTAAGGAAACAAAAAATGCATGAAAATAAAGGAATTTGCTTTATCTACTTTCTTTAATCATTTATTAATTGTAGTTATTACATGAGATTGAAAATCACACAATGTTGATTACAATCTTATGACAACTATAGACCACGTCATTGTTTACGTCTAAGCAACATAACCTGCGCGGAGCCTACCTGGGCAGCAGCATTCGCCTGATGATCCGACACTGACGGTGCTGCACCGCCTTGAGGCCGCTTCATCCACGACATGCTGGGTTATAAGTGTTTACGTAACATTCGCAACGACTATGCACCTATACTGGATATCAGAAACAGCTTTGTCACAATCACAGTATGGAAGAAAACTCAAAACACTTTCACTTTGGTACTAAACTTCCTGATACACATTACTATGAAATTATCTAAGTTTATTTACAAATAACAGAACAAACATACACTTAGATTTGAAATTGCGTTTTTCAAGAGATTTTCGTAAGTTTCAGTAATAAAACTTTTGACAGCAAACCATCGATCGGAGGTGCCTTGTTGGCAGTGTAGCCATGTTTATTTGCATAACATTTTTAACATGTTCGGATACATCTATTTTCCTGGGTTTTATAACATTAATTTGTTTCCAATATTTTTTTTAAATACATCAAATCCCGTTACCGCCAAGTATCATATAAGGTTCAAAAAAGGATTTATCCATTTTTTAAATCCATTAAAACTCTTATTAAAGAACTATAAAAGTTTTGGTAATTTACAAGCGATATATATATAGCTTGCTATCAAATCAATATTTCAGTAGTATTTGCAATGATAGCTCCAGCGATTCAATGTACCAGACATACATTTTTCACCCAGTAAAAAAAAAACAACAAAAATAATAAAAGAAAATTGTAGGGAAATAAGGCTGCAACGGAGCATGGTACTACAAGATCAACAATTTCTTAGTGAATTGATTTCAATTCGAACTAAATAGAAGTAGTGTACTATTTTTTAATTTTTTGTATTTTTATTCAAAGATATGTGTAGACTAGGACACTAAAGAGGAGACAATTCATCCATTGATGTATAAATATACATTGTACCCTATATTTTTTAATATTAAACGTGTATTAGCTTCGTGATCTCACTAAATGGTGCCAAAAGAAGACGAGCATTGGTAGAAAACAGTAAAATACTGAGTTGGAACCAATTTGTGACACGATATTTAAATATATAAATATTTTTTTATATTAGGTACGCCTGTTGATCACAAATAAATTATTCTTATTCTTTAGAGGCTCCCCGTTTATTACGTTTTTTCTGTCACGAGAAAGAGCTATGTCAGTGTGGAGAGGGCACACGCTACATCCCTGGCAAGTTTTAGGCCTCGAGACTTGAATATCCTTTATAGTAACGTTCATTTGTCCGTTGAACTTTACTTCTGTTACGTCTCCGAATACACATTTCAATTTCTTTTTCTTAAGTGCAAGACCTGCCTAGACTTTTAATTTTCAATCAACTTAACCCTAGATAGCAAAGGTCCTTAAGCTACCATGACAAACTAACCATTCGACTTTTTGTCGAATATAATTTATTTGCTCATTTTATAAAAATCATAACATATTTGTAAACTAATGTATTGCTTTTTAAAGAACAGGATGTAAATAAATAATAATTATTAAAGAAAATACTATTAGTCAATGTTCTAACATAACAAATAAATAACAAATGTTGAATGGCACATGTACTTTATAGATCAAAGTGGCATTGTAAGTTTGTTACATAAACTAAATTATGAACATTTACGTAGATTTATTTTTACTTTTACTGTTTGACTAATAAAATACACCTTAAAATTAGAAATAATTAAAATATAGTTTAACAATTATTTTTTTGCGCAAGTTGGACAAAAGTCAATTGTAAGCACTTTACAAATAGGGACTTTGCAATATTTGCATTGGTTCCTTGTCATACGTAGCTTTCTATTCGAACACGATGCGACAATATGTGTAAGCATTGATATTCGCTATATTGAGCATATTATAGAATACTAACTCACGAAGAAGTCACGGTCAACCCCTGACTTCTTCCACGTGGACATCAGATAAAATACAAGCATAAGTTAGTATTTTTTTAATCATGTTATTCTGGTACATAAACTACAATACTGCAAAGGTTCAAAAATCCGTTTAGTAGTTTTGGCGTAATTGAGTAACAAGCACACACATACAAACTTTCACATTTATAATGTTAGTAAGATGCACATGGGCCACCTGTTGTTATTACGGTATTTCTTCATCTGACAAAATCGTCCTCCCAGCCATTTTTCACTATTTGTGTAATAAATAAAAAAAACGAAATAAACTCCTACCACAAAGCAATGAAAATTACATATAGCGTAATTCGTCAAAATGATGAACAGTATCATATTATCTCATAAACAAAATAACTTTCTGACTAAACACGATTATCACATAGCGCTGCCTAATAGTCAGTAAGTTGGCGTGTAAGCGCAAATCCGAATGCGATGGAATTAAAAAGAGTCATGATGGTACAATTTCGGTGCTAGATAATAAAGACAATAGTAATATCTAAAGCATCACTACATTCTCTTTGCGTATCTGTCTTACTGATCCGAATATTACTCATGCGGGAATCCCCACAATTCTGTACTATACCGAAAATTTACAGAATTAAGTGATCAAAAAAGTATTCTTTTCAATCGATTCGAATCGAAGTTGCAAAAAAAAAAATACTATTAAGTAATAAAATATTTCAGTTTGAATTTTATATTTACACTGGCCTTTATGTATTTATATTTTAAATATTGTCTAATTTTGCCGCCCGTGGAATTAATAATTATTATAATAAAGCCAATAATTTTAATTATAAGGTAAAGTTGTTATAATAATATAATAATTTTCAATTTTATAAATGCAATGACAGCGGTGTCTTTTATTTTGTAAAATGTCATTATTCTTGTCACTTGTACCCGAATTTATTACAATGCATTGTATAAATGTCATAAAATGTTACAATATCTTATCATCACAACCAAAAGTATTGTTGTTGTTAACATTTATGTTATTATTAATTTTATATCCAAGCAAATGAGAATATTAAAAAGTCCACGCCGAAATAACTACTATAATAATAAAAAATAATAAATAAAACACTAGCAGCGATAATTGGAGAACCAACAGTAGCCTTAAACGCGTTCGTGTAGGTCGAAAGACAATCTGGTTTACTATCTGTCTCTCTCCGTGTCATGAATATTTCACTGCTCAATGCGTATGGAAGATTAGATGGACTAAGACATTAATGCAATTATTATCCTCCTTTTCTATTTACCAACACGGACAATTTCGCTGTAAAAGGCATGCCAATGCTTTTCCTACTCTATCTATGTTATCTCTATGTTAAAAACACATAAACATAGTTAACAGTTAGTAAAGGTAATTGGCGGAAGAAAAAAAGGCGGACTAAAGACGTATACTGTATAAAATAACTAAAGAAAAATAGACTACTAAAGACGAGGCGGTATGGTCATATGATCTTAGCCACCTTGAAGAGGGGGGGCGGGGGAAAGATGGCGAACTAAAGACATATCTTATAAAACAAGAACGAAAAATAAACTACTATAAATTAGGCGGCATGGACATTCTTCGTAATTCATTCGTAAGGAGTCTTACGGACAGGCTAAGATCGTCAAACAAACAACAACAACACAGGTAATTGGTACTGAGATTTGCCATATTAGCTGTGACCTTTCAATTTCACATTTTGACACAAATTTTTGCAGTTTATTTTGGTTGTTCCCATCACAATAAGGATTGATGTGATTGTGAAGGAGTTTACGCGAATGTTAGTAATTACAACAAAACGTTTCAGAAGCTTTACAGCAACCATAGTCACGGGTGGACTGATATGACAGATGTCCTGATGGTACATCAGGACATCTGTCATATCAGTTAAAAATAATTACTCAAAATAAGTTTTTAAAAGTACCGGAAGAATTATAATTTTAGTTGTTCCGATTAACACAAACAGTACTTATTATATCTTGCTCTCTTGAGGTGTTATGTTTACTTTTTGATTTGATTATGTTCTCCACTTGGTCCAAAACAGAGGGAAGAACCCAGCCATCTCTATTGAAATTCGGAAGTTTTTTAATTTCAATAACCTCACCGATCATCCTTGGAAGGAATCGGAGTTCCCTAGTGAGGATTTGCGCTTTATCAAATCAAAGGTAATGGCGGGGGCCAACTTCAGCATGCTCACAGACTGCAGATTTTATAAAACGTTGATGTTTCATATGCTATATGTTGTTTAACGCTAATTTTTATAGGAGACTCCACAGTCACAATCAAGCTTGTACACTCCAGCAACTTGCAGAGGAATATGGCATTTCACTGATGGTAACAATTGACTAATCTCCTTTGGCAGCTCAAAATAAGTTTTTATTGAAGCTCGCTTGAGCATATAGCCAATTTTATCGGTCACCCCTTTTAAGTATGGTAATATTGCAGTTAAGCGCTCGACAGTGGCTTGTTTCACTTGGCTTCTGTGGAGCAGAGTGGGAGCCCAAAGCTTGTTGTCTCGCAGAACTTGCTTGACATGTTGAAGTTTGGTATCCAGGTGTTGCTTGTCACAGATGCCTCGTGCTCTCTGAAACAAAGATTTACCCGCGGTAGACAACTGTGTTGGATGATGATGAGAGTCGCTGTTTAGATACCTATCAGTGTGGGTATGTTTTCTATATACTGTATGACTGAATGTGTTGTTGGGATTACGGATGATCAAAACATCATCATCGTAAATTGTATTTTGGAGTTCATACTATGTAGATGGTTAAGGAATATGGTTATGGAACCTTGGTTAACACCAAATTGTAGTAGGTGAAGTTCGAAGAGCAACCTCCTCAGAGCCCTCCATAAAGATATCTGTGACTACAGGGGATACTGGTGAACCCATCGCTACCCCGTCTACTTCTTTGTAGAATTGATGATTTCACATCATATAGCCAGACGTGAGGCAATGTTTTAATAGCTCATCATTTTCCAGTGGTAGGTTATTATCCTTCAGCTTTCCTGTTACTATTGATATACACTCCTCTAATGTTAAGCATGTAAATAGGGACTGTACATCAAACCTGACCATAATTTCATTGTCATAGAGATGTAGTTGTTGTATCTCTTTTACAAAGTGGTATGAATCCCTTGTCTTAAAATCCAGCTTTAGTGAGTCCACGAAGTGGTGATAGAACTTTCGCCACATGTTGAGCCAATTTATAAGTTGGTGAATCAATTTGGCACACTATTGGTCGTAGTGGAGCACCAGTCTTGTGTATTTTCGGTAACCCATATAATTTCGGACACGTTGAAATGTTGGGCTAGGTAAGTAATTAAATAAACCGCCATAAAATCCGTACAAGTAGTTTTATTTGTAACAATAAGAATTGAATTGGATCTACGAAATTTGTCGATTCTTTGTGTTTAAATTTGTTTTGTTTGAGTGTTTTATTTTGTTTTTTGTATATTTATGTGTGAAAGGTAAGTATCTGTAATAATACTTATGTTAAAGATTGCTGAGGACGACCATTTCAATTCCTCTCAAGGCTCCTGAACCTGCCTCTGTGGCCTCCTCTGGGGACTGGTCTCTTAGCCTGTTACCGGGGGGGGGGG
>JAFELO010000175.1:763447-826030 GCA_017140195.1 Eumaeus atala
TTGGAACATACATCTCAAACTATCAAACGGTCACATGCCAATAATGAGGTTTAGGCTCCTCTATCTAAAAGGATTGTGCCTCCATCTGCATCTGTAAAACAGGTGTAAAATCACCCAATCCTATTAGATACCAAGAATACATTGGATTTCAACTGGCTCGGTTGCATTAACATTTAATGGTCAGGTTCTTCCATCCAGAGTTTTCTGTCTATACACTACCAGTAGAACTGTACCTATTTCCCACGATCCAGTGCCTCAGCTGCTGTCGTTTTGGTCATGTGGCTGACAAATGCCGATCAAAGCCAAAATGCTTCAAATGTGCCAAAGAGCACACAGGTAGATCGTGTAATGTCACTTCACTTGAAGCCAAATGTACAAACTGTGAAGGTTCACACTTCTCCATAGATAAGTGTTGTCATGAACATACCTGACAAAAATCTATTAAATTTGCGATGGCTCAAGGTACTATTTCATATATAGAAGCTGCATCACGTTTCCCTGCAATAAACCGAGCATATTCTGATGTTGCTCGTACTATTTTCTCCCCCCATCCCAGATCCCTAATACCTTTGTCCTTATATCACTTAGAGCCTTCCCAATCTTACCGCCGTACAATAATTTCTTCTCCTAAACCTGGAAAACCAGCTTCCTCTCATGGATATGATCGTAGTGCTCATGAGGCCATCATAGCACAACGAGATCCCCCCTCTTCTGCTAACGGGACTGCCCTTCATAGGACAAAGGAGTCTGGGGACAACCTTATGCTGAACCTAATTGATCTACTGATTAATATGCTTTCAAAAGTGAGCGATTTTCGTTTACCCGACCACGTTGCCAATAAAGTTAGTCACCTCATGCCATTCATTCAAGTTCCCACTAATTCAATGGAATTTACAAAGTATTCGTCCTAAAGTTCATTGAAATTTTTAATTTATATAATCTGCATAAAAAGAATTCAGCCTTGGCAAAGCGTATTTTTTTTAAAGAAGAGGTACGTGGGCTAATAGAGCAGAAGGATATCCAACATAGGATATCCTTCTGCTCTATTAGCCCACGTACCCCCGCAGTCTTAATATGGAGACAAATTAAACGATTTCGCCGTGCCGCCGATGACGTCGCCATATATTCATCATTTTCAAACATTGAAATTCTTCAAAATAACCTAAATCAAGCTTTATTTTACCTAGAACAATGGCTTACATCCCAAGGTATGTCACTTCTTCCTCCTGAAGCTCGGTAGTAATATTTACGAGAAGAATTATTCCTCATATTAACATAATGTTCCAGGACCATCCAATTCCAATCAGAAATAAGGTGAAATTCTTAGGAATTATATTCAACTCTAAATTGTCTGACACTTCACACATCAATCACATTGTCCAAAAGTGCCGGTCCAATATCAACATTCTTAGATTTTTAGATCATCCATCTCAAAAATTATTTAGAATGCCATCATCCGAGGCGTAATTGATTATGGCTGTTTCTCTTGGAACCATGTAGCAACGTTTCTCTAGGAAAAGTAGATAAAACGCAACATCAATGCTTACGCACAATACTAGGAGAAATGAAATCCTCCCCTACGAATGCCCTCCAGGTAGAAGCCCTCGACTCTCCAATGTTTTTACGCAGACAACTAACTCAGTACGTCTTCGCACTCTTCCCGTTGCCGGGTCGAGGGGGGTCCAGACTGGAGCTTGGCTCCCTACTGGAAAAGTGTTGTTCGAGTTCGGCTGTGGTTGATGCGAGGTCATGTTGACCTCTGAGTGCGTATGCACATATGTTTATGTGCCTGGGCTATTGGTATCTTTGTATGATCGGCGTCTATCCATTTGTCGGGGCACTCTCACAGGTCCCAGAGCGTACTGGGAAACGTGTATGGTTCCACTCCTGTGATGGCCCTATGGACAGGCACCGAAACGCACGCTGTGTTTATGATACGGTGTATTGGTGGAAAAGTAAAGGTCAAAAGTCGGACGCGACAAACAGAAGAAAAGAAAAGAAGGGTCCTGGCCGTGAAGTTGGTGTCACGGGAGAAGCGGCGGGCCGTATCCTTGCGGGAGCGTGGCAACGGGGTTGTCACGTCCCACTCGGTACCGCCCGTGTGGTGTCTGCGATGTCCGTCTGCAGCGTCCAGCGAGAAGAAGTGTATAACCTGTGAAAATGAAATCAAATGGATTAGTAGTAATTTTTTTTTTCTAGCCTGTGTGGGAGGTATACGGAAACTGGTTATCCGTCCCCCTTCCTCGGCAGGCTATATTTGTCCGGGGGGCGGGCGTGCCAGGGCGCGAGACCCCTGAGAGTCTCGTGCTCCGACGCGTCCGCCTTTTCGAACAGGTTGCTCGACATCCTGCCGACAAAGTCATCAAGGGGCTCGACGCGCAGGTCCCTGAGTATAGTTTGGTTCCTCACGAACCTTGGAGCCTTGACCAGTTGCCGAAACACCTTGTTCTGAACGACACGGAGCTTCCGCTTGTTCGTATCGCTCAGCAAGTGATGCCAGGCAGGAGTCGCGTATGTTAGCCTCGATCTTGTGTGAATGTTGTAGAGTGCTATCCTCATTTTTAGTGGGTTGGCACTCCCCCGCAGGAGTGGCGCCAGCCTGGCGGTGGCTGATCTGGCCTTTCTGATGGCGGTTTCGGCCTGACGAGCCATCGTGAGTCCGGAGTCTAGCACGACTCCCAAGTAGTTGGCTGTCCTGTGCCATGGAATCGCGACGTCCTGTACCTTGAGCGCACCTGGTGCGGTGCGCTGTCTGGGAAAGGTGATCGCTTGTGTTTTAGATGGATTGACCGCCAGCCGCCATTACTGGAGCCACTCCGGCAGGAGATCGAGGGTTCTCTGTAGCTTTTTGGCCGCGTGCCTCGCGTTAAGAGACACGGCCAAGAAAGCGGTGTCGTCCGCGTAGTATGTGTAAAGGCCCAAATAGTTTTAAATGTCCTATCCATCATCATCTGTTTTCACTGACATGAGAGTCCATAGCTATTCTAGAGGCAGTTAAATTTATAGAATGCAACTACTAAAATAAAACTATAATTTTCACGGACTCATTGAATACTCTCCAAGCCATCGTGTCAAAGCAGATTGTTTCTAATTCTGAATTTCCTCTCACTTGAGAGTTAAAAGAAATTCTATACAAATGTTTTTCTCGTAACATTCAGGTTGTACTAGCTTGGTTACCTGGTCATAATGGTATTCTCGGCAATAAAATTGTGGATCAATTTGCAAAAGACGCCGTATCAAATGGCTGCCTAGATCATAACACAAGTTATTTTCACGGTCTCTTAAGCTATCCAAAACTAGATCTTGGATAAAAGGAGTGGCAAACAAATCGGTGTAATAGTAGCAGGGTTAAAGGCCGTTACTTTTATGATATCCAACCTCATATTCCCTCTAAACCTTGGTTTTTCTCGTTTCCGACTCACAGATAAACAAACAACGTCGGTTATGTGCAGGTTGCGTATAGGCCACTTCTGTACTCATATTACATACCTACATTTAAATAGATTAGGAATTATACAATCTCCTTTGTATGACTGTGGACTTGAGGAGGGGGTTCAACAGACCATATCCTTTTGAATTGCCCAACCCGCAGAGTTTCTTTGTACACCATCCTCCCTAAGAACATTCCTAAGCATATTAATACTAAAACCTAGTTTTATAAAAAAAAATAGTTATAGTGAGCCGTCTCATTCCACCCGTGACTATGGTTGCTGTAAAGCTTCTGAAACGTCGGGCTACATAAACAACTTAATAAACTGCGATAAAATCCGTAAAAGTAGTTTTATTGTAATGTCTAACATTCGCGTAAACTTAAGACATCAATAAAATTTTAGTTAGTCATAATTATGGATGCCGATACCCTGCGGTATATCTCACCTGTTTCAGTTTCTCAAATATATGTAGATTATGAAAATAGACGTAAGCGGCCAAATTCAGATTATAATCGATCTTCTAACCCAAAAAAAGTAGTTACAAACCGGAATAATGTTTCTCTTTTAATCCAACTAACGTACACTTATCCTAATTTTGATGAGGAGAATAACAAATACTCTGTAGAAGATGCTGGACCTTTCATTGTCCAAATCTCGAAAAAGGAATTTGAGCCTAGCTCGGGTATAGTTCTAAGACCCATACAATTTGGCCATTGTCTATTCAGAAATAACATTTACAATATAAAATTAGACGGGATAAAACGTATTGGCAGAAATCGATTATCAATTGAGTTTAGAACTGCCAATGACCCCAACTGTTTTGTTGATCTCCCAAGTTTATCTGTAGGTAGATTTTTAGCAAGTGTTCACATGTATAGTGTGGCCCGAATGGGGGTGGTGCGAACCATTCGTACTGAGTGGTCCATGGAGGATGTTGTCACACAAATGGTTGTACCGGAAGGATTTGGCACAGTGATAAAGGCACGTCGATTCAGTAGGAAGACTTTCAATGACAACTTACCAGTCTGGATTCCTACTCAATCGGTTGTTTTCAGTTTTGCATTACAAAAACTTCCCAAATTCCTCTGTTTTAACTCTTTACCACCTGTAGAAACTTATGTGCTACCAACTATTCAATGCAATCCGCAGATTTGGGCACATCAGATCTCAGTGTAGATACCAAGATGTTTTAAATGTGGACAGATACATGATGGTGAAACATGTAGCCAACTTCCTTCCTGTCTCTTCTGTTCTGGTTCCCTCACAGCAAATGATTCCTCATGTCCAGAACATTCTCGTCAAAAAAGCTTTCAAGCTTTAAATTGGTTATGTCTTAGGAATCTGTGTCATATTTAAAGGCCTCTGCCAGATTGCCGCAAGTGAAACGTTCCTTTGCTGATGTTGCCAGATTCCCCTCATCTTCCTTTATCCCTTCTCCAAACAGACCAGAAACTCTGTCTCCCCCTACTACATCTTACCGACAAACTGTATTTTCACCTCATCGCCAAAATTTCTACCGATTAATACTGCAAATGTATACTCATTCTATGATGAGTTAAAAAATAGTCTACTTAGGAGAACAGACTGATGTATTCTATATAATGTTAGGAGTACTAAGGTTATGTCACCTCCCTGTGGGATTATGAATGCTCTGATGCATGTAAAAAAGGAAACAAGCAGAATGTTTATACAATTCCTCTATGACCCTGGAAAATTTCTTATATTATAAAAATGTAGCTGCTGTATCAGCTAAGAACTTTTCCAAAAAGAAAAAATCTTTGCGAAAGCTTATCACCAAATTATTATATTCCTGAAAGAGGAAGACTCTTTAGTCTGAAAAAATATAAGAAAATTCTCCGGTTCCTTTTCCTATAGTGACTCTATTTCCAATGACACTTCACCTTGGTTTAATTCTTTCGCAGCTAACCTAGCTCCCCCTTATGTTCCTTCTCTAGAGGAATCTTATTCTCTTCCTTCTTTATCTCTCAATCTTTCAGATAATTTTGATGCTCCTTTCACTTGGGAGGAATTACAATTAGTCCTAAGTTCTCTTAAAGACTCCTCACCAGGACTAGATGTAATTCCATACTCGTTGTATGTTTGGAGTGGTCCATCTACCAGAAAAATATGTTTAGATTTCATTAACGCGATTTTAATTTAAATAGGTTATTTCATTAACGCTATTTTAAAAATTTATTTATTTAAATGGGATTCCTCCCGATGTGTGGAAGACTCATATTACTTTACCTATTCTTGAACCAGGTAGACATCCTTCCGATCCCCGTAGTTATCGTCCAATCGCCCTTTCATCTACCCTGGCCAAGATATTAGAACTTGTTAAAAACAGACTGGAGTGACTAATAGAAACCATTTTATCGCTTACTTAATTTGGGTTCCGCAAGAGTCTTTGTACAATGGATAGTCTCGGAATTCTTGTCACGGATATTTATACTTCCTTCTCTAAGCGTGAGACTGTCATAGTAGTATTCTTGGATATTTCATCTGCGCATGATAATGTTCTTCCAGTATTCAGGCAAAAATGCTTCATCTGTGTATAACAGTGAAGATTGTAACCTATATTTTAATTATTTTTCTTGTCGGTCTACTATTATTTCCACACCAAATTTATATCTCTCTCCTAGAATGGTTTGGAGCGGACTGCCTCAAGGTTCAGTCCTTAGTCCTCTTCTTTATAATATATATCTACGATTTAGATCTTTCTGTTCTTAGTTTCTGTAATTTCCTTCAATACGCGGATGACTTAGATCTGTATACTTCCTCTGATAATGTCGCTTATTCGGTAGCCCGTTCGAACTCCGCTGTTTCATATTTAGGTGACTGGCTGGGTGAACATGGTCTGACAACATCTACTCAGAAAAGTAGCGCAGTTGTTTTCTCTCGTTGTAGATCTGTTCCCTTCATCTCCTTCAACAATCAGGTTTTTCCTGAGAAAATTGTGTAAAGTTTTTGGGTGTTAGTTCTGGATTCGAAAATGTCAGGCTCAGAACATATGAACTCAAAGGTTCAAAAATGCGAAAAGGACATTAATATCGTACGCTCGTTATCTGGTGTGTGGTGGGGATCGCATCCATTCACCCAAAAGTTCTTATATAATGTTCTTGTCCGTAGTCATTTGGATTATGGTTCCTTTTTACTTCCGTCCTGTAATAAAACAAGGTTAAAACTGTTTGACAAGATCCAGTCTAAATCACTATGAATAGTTATTAGCGCCATGAAGAATTATCTGAATGTGCTGAACTTCTCTTAAATTCCGCAGGCAATACCTCTCGGATCGTTTTCTTTCCATCCTCTTACTCCAAAATTACAGAACCTCCATCAAGTTAACTCCTCTTCAAATTATTGGATACACAAAAACCTACCATGTTTAGTTAAATCCTACATTAAGTTAACTAGATTGCCCTGTCCAATGTATCAATGTAACCCTAATCAATTATATGACATTCCATTTCAAGCCACAACATATATACCCGATGTTATATTAAAATTAGGTATAGATAAAACTCCCAATTTAATATTAAAATGAAAGGATTGTGTAAAGATTGGATACTGATATTTACCGATGCCTCAAAACTATCCCAAGAAGAATGCGTTGGATCGGCAGCTTGTATCCCAAGATTCAATGCTATATTAAATTTTGAATTACCCCCACTGTCGTGTGTTTTCACTGTTAAACTTCTGTCTATTTATGAAGATCTTTCCTATGTTCAATCACATAATTTACAGAATTCCGTCATGCTCTCCGATTCCAAGTGTTCGCTTCAAGCAATTATAAATATATTCCAATCAATTTAAATGTCAAATCAAAATCTATTTAGTTTTACAAATAAAATATTTGTTTCTTAAGTGTTTCCTAAAGAGGATATCTGTTAAACTAATATGGATTCCTGGCCACTCTGAGATAAAAGGTAACGAGGATGCAGATCACTATGCCAGGAGAGCATGTACATCTGGAATCATGAGTCAAGGCTTACTGTTATAACATCTTATCTCTTCCAAAAAATGGGGCCGAACAATGATCTAAGACTTCTCGTATTAAATGAAAGCACTATGCTAGCATTCAGGAATATGTATTAGTTTGACATTGATTTTTTAATTATGGTGCAAGTAAAGGTGTAACATTAACAACATGCCGATTGAGACACGGACTCGTGTGTGCACACTAGTCCGTGTTTCAACCCATTTGTTTTTGGCTGAAATTAGAGTAAAAGATTCTTCAATTTGTGAATGTGGTCTTGACGAAGGTTCCCCTGAGCATATATTTTTCTCATGTCTTAAATTACAGATTTCTCAATATGATATTCTTCCACCAGATATTCCCCGCCCTATTAATCTGATCTCAATACTAACATTTGTATTATCTCCATTTGTTAACTGTTTTTGTGATTTTTTTGTTGAAATTTAACAATATTAGATTATAATATAATATAAAACTAAATATTCCTTTATAAAATAGTTCTGTGTGTGTATACATATTTTGTTAGTTTAATATTTAGTTAGTAGTTTTATCATAGGCAGTTTACCTCTCCTTTCAGTGTAAACTTGATTGACAATTGGAACCGAACTTGTACTCCTACATCACACCTAAATAAAGCAAAGTTTGAACAAAAACTATGACATTGGCAAATCCCCTTATCGGATTTGCCAATGTCATAGTTTTTGAAGAACAACAATAACAATCTTGAAAATCATTGCTCTTGTCAACTGAGACATTGGCAGCAATGGCTGTTAACCTATGACTGCCGATTGCAGTTTCTAACAAAGTTGAGATTGAAGTTGAAGTCCATCACAATAAACATTTTTACTATAAAATTACGATGGCTACAAAAAGAACAAATCCTTATGCTGAAGATTTTATCCAACAGAGTAAAATACACGTCAGCCTTAAACAGTTTAATAACAATGAACATAGGCTACAAAAAGTATATGGTAATTAAAATTTGTATTATTTTGGTCTTACCTTCAACATTACAATTTATTTACATTCCTTCCTAATAATTAAGAATATTATACAATTTTAGAGAAAACTCTCGAGTTACTTTTTAAAGGTGCAAACAGATCACAGGATGAAATCACTACAACTAATCTAGAATCTGTTACACAGCACAAAAAGGATGGGAAGAAACAATTATTCATTGGCAAAGATGGCACCCTTCTACATTCAGGATTTAAGGTAAATAAATTGGAAGTTCATTTTCTGTAGAATTTATTCCATGATATTGCAGTTATTTATGCTGGCTTAAATTTTAAGTGGCTCAGTCCCCACCACACTAACTTAAACAACCTAGTTAATTACCCTCCCCTGAAATCACTTACATCCTAGTTCTATAGCTGCAATATCCCTATAGTTGTACATAAGATTCTGTATGAGCCCAGGTGGTATGAATATCTTGTTAACTAGGGCAGCATTACCATTTTACGTATAATCATTATCCACTAACCCTAATGGTAAGTTCACACTTTATTTTTTCGATAGAGAGAAATAATTCTTTACTTTGTGTAGAAATTTTAGTCATACTTATAATTCCAAATTTATAATTTATACAGATGTCCCAACTTTGGCCTGTTAGCCGATTAGTCTGTTGTGAAGAGGCCAACTATTAGCCCAAGCCGACTAGTTTTGAGGAAGTCTGTGACTCTTTGTTTTCAAATGATTTGCGTGCAATTTGTTTTGCTGTGTTTTATGTTGAATAATGTCATGAAATGACAAAAAACCGGAAAAACATAATAACTTATACTAATTTATTAATATGCACACATTTCGTGTTAAATAAACATATATGTTTGTAATGTACCAGTTATTATAGCAGCAAGAGGAATAAGTTGTATGTGAAAATTATAACTGTCTAGCTTTCACAGTTAGCAGTCTTAGCAATAGGATCCCAATTTTACCCTTTGTATATGGAACACATAAAATACTACACTACACTAAATGTTTACAAATAGACTCAATTGCATCTATCTGATATAATTTTGGAAATAGACAATAATTAAGTATGCTTGATGTCAGTTCCAAGACAAATACGAAGTATCACATTATACTATCAGGGGGTACCGACTTTACACACATTATTTTATTTTTCAAAATTAAACTTAAGGATTCTATTTTTACTATTTTTTTACTTTTTAGACTAGTGTGCTATTTGTGAAGTTGTTTCAACATGCTTTTTTTCGGTTTCAATGCTGTAGAAGTAGTTACGTTGCAAACCAAATTGTGCACGAGCATTGTTAAATTAAGTAAGAGCTAGGCCAACTTTGATATGGTTTCATTCCAGCAATTACACTTTGTGTTGACAATGTAGAGTAATAGCAATAATACCCACAAATTGCCATCAATCAAATCGAATCAAGAACTCATAATATGCCTTCTAATAGGTGGAGCTGTACCATCCACCGTAAGCTCAGAGAAATGAATAAAGACTACCAAGTACAAATGTTCCAATAACATTACAAGGTTTATGAAAACACAATGCACCTTGAAGTACACTTTTTCTCTTACTTACACATGTTGACATTCTCAAGATTAATTCAAATTAATTCATTCAGCCATTAAATTTCAGGTATCAGAATTTACTGAAGTTGGAAAATGTCTCTGTGGAAACTTAAAATCAGAATATTGTTCATATTGTGAATCAGCTCTTTGTGCCTCATGCCAGTGTCATTGCCAACTCTGCATGCAATTTTATTGCTCCAAATGTTCCTTGACAGGGTATGGAGAAATATTTTCTAGTTATATATATTTTAAGTTGCACTGTTTTAATATGTACATCTTTTTATAGCTATGTATGTTACATATTAAAGGTTTTTAAAGCCATAACAAATATCATCTTAAACATCTGTTATGCAGATGTGTTGGCCTCCCCACTATTGTTCAAACTTTGTCATGGAGGTGGGGCTCAGTAGCCAGGGGTAAACCCAGACACCTTGGGCGAAGCCAATTGAACCAAGGGTGCTACGGGTAAAAGAACAGGGGACTAAAGGGAAGGGACTAGAACATGGGAACTTCACCCCATTAAACTTTCCCAAAGTTGGTATCTCTGCAGAGGTGAGAGGCAACCCTTCTATGGAGTAGGCGTTGGTCCCTTTGGAAAACTGAAACATCATCTAATGATAGGCATTAGAAAGGACAGTATAACTTACAATAGTAGTAAGAAAATTTGAACTTTTCTCTCAGATATTGTAATTTATGCAGCCATAACATGAGAGAGAGAGAGACGAACTTCTTAGCATTCCATGGATTTACCGTGCAGGTGCCGGGTCCATCGTGTGGCAGAAGGAGTAAGCCCCAGTAGCCCCGGGACTTGTGAGTCCGGGTGTAGGTTTAAGAGGCCTCTTTGTGAGGAGCATCAACACTCACCTTCACTACTCAGGTTCACCCCCCCCCCCCCCTACCCAGCCAAATTTCATAGGAGCCTGCTAATGCAGCTTTAGATACCCGTTCTAAGGTAGAACTTACTGCATTTCTCGACAGGCCAAGGTCTTTTAGTAGGTTGTAGAGAGATTTTGCTGGTATACCTCTCGCTCCCACTTGTACCGCGTATAAATTATCCGTATAGTCATTTTTGGTTAGTACATTTATTAGATCGTAGTATTTATTTGTTTTTATTGTGTGGTCTTTAGGTATGTTTGTTTCCCACGGTACCGTTAGTTCTATTAGGATGATATGTTTATTTTTTCGGGTGAAAAGGAATATATCTGGTCTAAATGACGAAACACCAACATCCTCTGGGATTTTATACGTGTCCATCAAGATGATCCAATCCGGTGCAGGACCTAGGATTGAGAAGGGCTTATTACTCATAGAGTGTACAGATGAGCCTGCTTTTACAAAGCGAATTTCTCTTCTGTTTGTAGTCAATCCTTTTTGTGCTCTAGCTACCGAGAATAGAAAAAGAGCTAGGAAGTACTTATCAGTCCGAAGTAACTGCTATGCAGTCGAGTTTCTTCTGGAGCAAGAGAAAATGAGTGACCTATTAAGGAAATATAGGGCTCAAAGGTGGACAACGGATCTCTTATGCATATAACGTCTTACGCTGATGTTAATGGACATTTTTAGCCACCGCACATATCTGACTGTTCATACTGTACAACTAGCAGGACGCCGCGGTATCAGTCGCGGAATGCGCTCGATGAATGGGCTATCTATCATGGAAAGAATTTTTGGAATCGGTTTCGTAGTCCTGTGATTGGCGCGTTCAGACAAACTCCTCATCTTTATTATATTTGTATAGAAATATGCATTATATTGTAAACATTAACATATTGATGTTTTACTTGTTTCAGATTAGACAATTCAGAAATATGTGTTTCTTGCTACAGTTGAGATGTGTCTTGAGTTAGGTTCATGTTTTAATAATAATAGTTTTGTTATGAATTAAATTTATACAATAAGTGAGTGAGAATTAATATGTATACATTTGTAGTGAAATGACGATAGCACAGAGAACTTAATGACCAGAGGACACATACAGACTGGTGACGGAGAGCAAGGTCGCAAGGCACACTGGTCACCAACAAACCTTATTGATTGTGCAATAAGTGTCGCATTCCGCCCGGTTACTCGTGACTAGTAAAAGCTTAAATAAAGTCCCTTTACTTCGCAATTACATCGCATTTTAATCGTTCGATTGTTGCACTAACTATAGTATTAAAAAGCATTCCCTTAGGTTGGATTTCAATTGTTGCTACAGAAGTCCAACAGGCCACTGTGATGGCCTGTGCAGCGCCTTTATTGAATTTTGTGAGTCCAAGGCTCTAAAGCCTGAGCTAGTAATACTGCATATTTATGTGAGATTCTCAGGGTCACGTATGACAATAGGTGATGACGACGAGCCATATAAAAAAGTGAAGAGTAAAAAATAATGGGAAGAGAAATAATCTGTATGATTTATTGCACAATATTATTTACATAACTCTTGCGTGAGTCAGGACACCAGTGCACTGTTTGTTAGGACTAGTTTGACGGCAATGTCTTTATGTACAAACAACAACACCATTGGCCACTATTAATATCTCAAAAAGAACTGCAGACAAAAAAAATGTTTAAAATATTTTGGTGAATTTTATGTTATTCATGAACTGGGGTTAATTGAATAGTAATGCAGTAACCAGTACTAATAATTATGTCTTAATATATTGTGATATAGATTTTTAATGTTATGATAATTATTTAAGTTAAATAAAATTAAATAGTTCTGTAAAATCGTTTATTTTATTTACATATTATATAATATAAACATACAAATATAATTACAGTAGAGACTGCTGGACCGACAATAATTAATAATTATTGCAAATTTACAATTCTCGTTTTACAATCGAAAGTAAGTGTAGTTGTTTTACATCCGTATATGTTATCCGTACAAAGTAGAGCAAATTTGCAAAGCCTTATTAGTAATTGTTTTTATTGTGCGAAGCATGCTAGAACATTACCTCATTTAAGATGCAACAGCCAATAAACATCGGCCACAACAATCTTGGCCGATACAATAGAGCCTGTATATTTTGTGAAACAAACGAAACAATACAGTTTACATTATACTAAAATAGACAAACAGCACCCAAATACCCTTACAGCGCAAGTTTACACACTACAATGTGCATTTTACATTATTATAATAATTAAAGTTTATTTTTTATCGTTGACGGTTAATTATTGTATATGTTCGTACTGATAGTACCTACTAACATACAAAAAATAATCGTCGCTCGCCATTATAAATATACAAAATCATAATAAATTCTTAAATTAAAAGAGATAATTTATCACTTTTTTGTATTATTATTAGTAATATAATATGAACTGGGAAACAGGAAGGACAAAAGACAAATTAATAATGGCGATATGACAACCCCATTGAAGTAATTAGAAATACCTCGCAGAACACATCCATACCAGACATATTGTAAGCCCAGTGGCACTAGTGTAATATCAACCTTAATTCAACAATAACGCCGTGTCACAAGAAAATAAAACCGTCCGAATAGTAAATAGTTGAAAATAGATATTTTTTTTAAATATGCTAAATACATTCTAATCAATTTTGTATTACCCGTCATTCAATTCCTTTTTTCGTTAGAGATAAGATTTTTAATTATAAACGAAGATAACAAATCAATAAATGGTATACATAGTCGTAACAAATAGACATAAGAGACTCAATACAATTTCAAAACATCAGAAAAGAATTTTTGCTTTCTTTAAAATTTAAGCCGAACCCGTTATAAGACTAAGAGATTACATTAGCCCATTAACTCAGATCTTGAAGCCCTGTAACAAGCTGTTAAATATGTTAAAAAGTTCATGTAAGCTGTTAAGTAGGCATTGTTAATTAACCATATTACAATCCAAGTGGCATTTTAATACAATAACGGCATAATCATATTAGCCCGGAGTTACATCATTGTTATTACGTCACTAGTTACCCGGCCTAATAAAACTCTAGTTACAGGTCGGGTAAAAACTGGCCCAGGGCAGTGTTGCCCGAACAAATTAGGCTTAGCAATTAAACTTTAAAGAGTTGTGTCCCTTGTTTCTGTAGAAATTAAAGTTTGTAACAATAAAAATATGATATACGTATATAAATATCCATGACCTGGGCGGGATTCGAATTAGCGACCTCTGGCGCAACATGCACTGTTTACTCGAGCTATGCTACCACTGCGCCAGCCGGTCGTCATAATTCCACAATACAAGATCAAGAGCATCGATAAATTTCATTATAGTGTACTTTGCGTGTTGCCATCCAAGAAACATCACCTGCCTGTTTTAGTGGTAGTTTATTTAGAATTGTAGATTCTGTTTAACAATGATCTGAATTGCTGTTGATCCACTGCTAGTTGCTACTTACAACACACACGCGAATGATACCAAACATATTCATTTGTGTCAATCAGCACCAAACGATCGAACTGTAAAAATGTAAATTCTTACCTGCATACCCAATTTACCAACACTCTAACGAAATAATGTATGTATTTCGTACGCCGACTCAGTTCACCTTGAGCACGCCCAGCACTTATGATATCTTAGGTAACATGATGTAGACGTATGGCGCGTCGCCATTACAGGAACAGGTATCTGAAGATGGCCGTCGCAGCCAGACCCAGGACCAAAGGTATCAGCCACGAGCTCCATGAACTGTAAGCAAATGTTAAAATAGTTAAGAGGAGAATAAGAAGAAGATATAAAATAAAGTATTTTTGAGCATTTCCCGCGCACTGACGCAAACCAAAAAAAATAAATTCTCATGAAATTAAAATAAACATCATAATATGCATCATGTTGAATAGAACTAATGGACGTATTTAAATACAATACCAAGCACCTACACCAAGAATTTTGGAAACAGGTAGGTAATAAGTATATAATATGTAGGTATATTCTATGCGTGAGTACCTAATGGCCACTAGACAAATGGCTAAACCATTAGAAATATAGATACGCGCTAAAAATGAGCGAAAAGATTTTGTTTCGTTTTCCATTTGAATCGGTATAACGAGAACTACCATGAGAAAAATTGAAGTGTATTTGAAGACGACAAGTTTAGTGCACACGTCATTACGCGCAACATCACGAGTGAACCGGTAATTGTTTTACCCAAGCGTGTTCCATCATCAGCCGCGTCTTCACAATTCACGGTCTAATGTGCAACAGGTGGAGACAGTACTCCACCACCAAACGTGACACTATTCATCGTAAAAAAACTGCAGATGTCTGCACTCGGCTCCGACACCTGACTGGGTTTACTCCTTAAAAACGAACATAATTCTGAAGCGAAAGAAGTGCAAGACATGTGCGTATTTTAATTTCGCCTCAAATATAGTTTCTTGAGAAAGAAACTCCAAAAATAGACAATCCAGCGCTGGTTAAGCGATAAATTAACTGTATGTCGACTCGTTTTCTTCACCTCTACCCGCTACCCCGCATAACCTATGCAAGACGTGGCTAGGTATATGGTATATTATCAATTATTTGAAATTGCTAAACGATGCCAACTTTTACTTGTAACCTACAGCTTAATTAGCTAATTGGCATATTTATCGTGCAATCGAAAAATAGTACCTATATTACGTATGCTTCTTGCTATACAACAAATAAAAATGAAAATGCGAATCGTAACAGGAAAGACAATATGAAACATCCTACATACCTACTACTTAGTATGTTTATCTCTATAGTGACTGTGGTGTCATCTCTTTGCCTATCTGTCTTGTAATGTAAAAAAATACGCACGCAAAACTTTAAACGGCTAATAGATTCGGAGAGGCGATACCGATTTATAGGAGCGCCATGCGCAGACTACGTCGGACCACAAGAAGTGTCTGATAAGTAGGCGGCACCGTGTGGATAAGTTGATAAATACCCAAATTGATTGGCAAGAATTAAATGGCGGCGCAATTTAATATTGAGCGTAAGTCAATTATCAAGATTTGATTGGTCGATTTCACTCACCTGAAGCTAATTTGGAAAGACTCAGTACTATTATTTACTGCTTTTCGACAGACTCTTTTAGAGTCTAACCAAAACTATATATCTACATACAGAACACACATAGGCTTATTAGGCAAATAAAAAATCTCAAAATAGCGACCTCTAAATATGAATGTTCTTCTATAACGCAGCACTATATATACATATATAGGTACCATGTAGTTTATTGCTCTTCAGTCGCACAATCAGCCTCGGAGCTGTTAACGCCACACAAAACGAAACCACTAGTTCACGATCGTTCAATGTGCAGTGTAACAAATGTAAACGCAGGACAAATCCCACCTCCTGCCACCTGTCACCTCCACCAGTGCCGAAAATTGGGTGGCTAATTACCCTAGCTTGTGAAAACTTGGTGCATAGCATATACGTAAAATATAGTAGTGACGAGACCAGTAAAGCCAGGCATAAATCATCTCTTCTGCCGGTCTGCACACGGCAGTCCTGACTTAATCACAATATATTATTTATTTATACATATATAAATCTTGTGTCATGTTCATCTCGAGTTTGGGCTAATCTCCAAAATATATCTCTATATAAATTTTCATAAAATTTTGTACAGATATGTAACTTTTCCTATTTAAAATACCTACAGAGTAGGTAAAATATTTTTTGCTTAACAAAAATTAAAAACTTATAACAGCCACGGCAACCAGCGGCCTGGTCAGTTTGTAATTTACAAGTCAGGTGCCGGCTGTCATTGTAAGACCGATTATCGTACAAGACATTTAGCCGCAAGAAATAATCGACATCCTCTCTCCTCTGTCGATACTAAATTTACTATTTTAATGAGATCTGCTCTTTGTATCTCGTGTGCTCCGATGTGTCACTGAGAGGTATTTATACAGCGCCATTGTTTATCTCCAGTCGACGTGTGACTTGCAGGTCACGGTTAAACTTTGCTTCGTTTTTGTTCCATAATGTAGGTACGTTTAATTATTAATTGCGATTAAAGTACAGGCACAAACTAAAAAAAGACGTTTTGTTTAATTATAACTTACAATACGTATGTATAAAGCACCTGCAATTATAACTTACAATACGTATGTATAAAGCACCTGCAATTATAACTTACAATACGTATGTATAAAGCACCTGCAATTAAAATGTCACTTTATTGTGATGATTATCAATCTCTTTGAAGCTACTCAACAAAATAGGTTTCAGATGCACGGCAGGAAAGGCCTAGCGGCTCATATCTTATTATTGCTCCTATCTTCCTAGTTCTGTGGTCTGCGAAGCAGAAATAGGTATTTTTACGGGTATACCTAGTCGAAAGGTAGGAGACATTCACCTCCCGGACTTGAATGTCATCTTAAGATTTTTAGATTTATTATACGAGTTATATCATAAGAGAAGAAAATCTTAGAATCTATTTTTTTTTTAATTTATACTACAGGGAGATATACACGAATTTGTATATGTATATGTATTGTATATAGAATAGAATAGAAAATCTTTACTCAGTGCTAAATTACTAACTTATATAGTACATGACACACATTACAATCTACATAACACAGTACTTAACAATATACATCTCAACAAATAGGTTTAGCAGCAGAACGAGAATGAAAGTACTACTACAAAAATAAAAGTGATAAAAAAAAAAGATATATTTAGTGCTTTAAATTAACTTAACTTAGTAATGACGTAGTAAAATCGTTTTTATACAATATAACATATACACAAGAATGCAACTCCGCACTGAAGGGGAGTGACACTCGGCATACAGTTGAGATTATCACACAAACGTTCTCAGCGCCGATATTCTGCGACTTCCGGGTGAGTGTCGACTAGGAGTGGGGCGACAGTGACACATAACGTATTTACGACAACGTTAATTTACCTGCAATACAACTTTGGACAGATTAAAATATGATCCAATTTAATTAATTATGTTTTCTAAATCTAAAAATGTAAATATTTTATTATTTTTAAGGCAGGTTGAGACTTTGTCCGCATCTGTTCGCAAATAACGGTTATCTAAGCTATAGTAATACTAACTTTCACACATGGCCTTGTATTCAGTCTACACGGATGGGTTCGCGGGAATCAGCTAGTACTACTTACATCAATTTACGGATTGTTCAGTTGTAGACAGGCCGATAGATACAGAGGCTAAAGGTCACCAAGAAGTCTCTTATTGTATAGTTACCTATCGTTTAAAGATTATTCTGGAAGGTAAATGCTGTGAACGAGCACACCGGGTGTCCTGGGTGTGTAGTGAGCGAGTAAGGTACCTACATCTAGTGCCTATCGAAATCTTCCAAATCATTTAAACGTGCGAGTGACATATCAACGTACAGCCGAAGCTACTGTACAGATAGAGCTGAAGTCATATCAGCTGCCGACAGATGTGACGACGGAGGCATCCGACAAGATAGGCTTTCTATAAATTATTTATATGACTCAGGGGTTGTTTGTACAGAGTTAGTATAAAAAAATTATACCTAACGGTTTGGTAAGGGAGATATGAAATGCAGAAGGCAAGAAAAGAAGCAGGTATGTAAGTGTGATATGGCGTTCCGTTCGCTCTGCCTACCCCATTAGGGAACTGGCGTGAAGATGTGCGTGTGTGCATTTTTTTTATCAAACTATTTAGTTTCAAGTCCCGGTTACACTAATAGGAACTTAAGTGGCAAATACATAAGTTTCACTTGCGCTTGTACTGGTTAGCAGTTATTATAATGGAGCATTTATGTTTTAGTTAAGTGTCTACTAGCTTTTTCACAGTATAACGTCAAGGTTCTTATTCACCATATCACGGATCCATAGCATTTTTACTACTCATATGCTCACTACAACTAATATGCTCACTACAACTAATAGCGAATAAACAAAATAAATTATGTTGATTATACCATCACTAACTCCCATGCATCATATATGTATGAACATTTCGATTCTGTAACTATTATACAGATACATGGAACGGGTTAATATTTATCTTACTTTTGACGGCACCTATACTGGCTAATTCGTTACATACTTAATTTGAAGAATCAAATACATGCGAAGGTTCAATTTATTTCGTTTCACCAGACTGCTTCAGCTCGAGGATAATGTATTGCCATTTACATTTATATGATACAATTTTTTTATGTTAGCATACAATGAAAGGTCATTAGATTGCCTTAATAACGCGGCCGGCCCTGGGCTGTCTAAGTACAGCAATAGGTAAGCGCGTAGTTGATAACGAATATTTGAAGTAAACTAACATAACATTTAATTGAAAAACTAAAACGCGACATCCCAAAGGACACACTTTCGTTGTCAACGCAAATCTAACGATACCCTCGTACGTTAAATTCGGTCACACCGTCAAACTCTCAGCTGTACGTATGCTAGAAAACCTTTCTTGTAAGACAGCCGGGTAAACAGGAATTTATAAATTAGCCACACAAACAAATAAGCTTTGGGTATCGGTGTCGGGAAATAATAGCTTCACTACAGCAGTGTGGGTGAGTCGTGAAATAACAAGTCTTTTTATTTATCTTTTTTATTGATATTCAACATTTATATATTATCACAATTCACAAACAAGTCTACAGCACCTGCTAGGCTTACAACTAATCGCGTGTATATTTTTATATACTTGAAACACTAAGCTTAAACTCTTGATACACATTTCAATAGCATTACAATGTGTAATAAGTCATTTTTGGGCTAGCGTAGTAGCGTAGCGTATGCTTAGGCGAAATTAAGTCCCAACTAAATATATTCCAGATATTCACCGAGTACTACTACAACGCAACCCGTTGAGTACAATGTGTCCAGACCACTCAAGTCGCCGTCAAAGCGACAGGTGACGATCACAACTGCTCACAATGCTATATAGATTAGAATATTTGAGATTATTTGAGATCTTTGAGATAATAGTCAGATTAATAACCGCTAAGATTCTATATCTTGGAAACTTGGTCCGGTTCGTTTGTTGGGTTAAAATAATTTAAACTGAGAGAAATTATCTGTAATAAAGTAACAATACCGATGATTCATGTGTTTCCACTTTGGAATGAATAAAAATAAAAATGAACGAACGCATTGTTGTTGTATTAATAAAATTTTATGAGAGCATCTTATTTGGGCTTTTAGTGAAACCTACCAACTAAACCGTACTACTCAAGTATGTACTGTCAGTGTTCGCCGACGTTTCGGTGCCTGCAGGTCACGCCTAATTACTATTTGAAACATGTTCTATATAGGTATGTTGGCCCGACCGATCCGTCTCAGGTAGAACAAAGTTTCATACTAGTTCTTTCACCAGCGTAAAATTGATCCCAGGAGAACAATTCATTTACTCTTAAGCAAAAAGTAAATGATTCCAGATTGTAATACACAAATCTGTTTAACCTTTTTGCGTGGAAACGTAACAAACTTTCGTAATATTAGTATCTGCCCGCCTTTTCCTATACGAGTTCAGCTCGTTATACACGTCACATAAGCTTCTTCCTACCTGCGGGGAAAGAGGGGTACGTAACCCGCTAACACAACTAGTCCGGTGAACTGTTAAAGCGAACGACCTTGTCAGTAGTAGGTCTATACGAAAAAAAACATCACACATGTGGGCAAAGGAGACGAAGCGCGACTGCACTCGCGCTTCGTCTCGAAACTTGCCCTACCACATATTACTCACATTTACCTACTGGCTACTGCCACTATGACCTTCATATTATAATTTTTGTTTTTCTATTTTATACTCCAACCACCATGTTGAACAGACAATATTATCATACATAATTTATTCAAAAATATTTGTCTATCTGTAACATTAAGTAATTTTGAAAATAAAACTTATTTGTTAATGTGCAACTAATAATAAGCCTTTTAAATTTATATGAACATTTAACGTCATTTTGTTATTATAGAGAATTCAGACTTCCCGTTTTTTCTTTCTTAACGAAATAAAGTAGAAATCATACAAAAAATGTGGTTGTGTTTACAGCCGAAAATAATTCCCGGATTTAGTAGAAATATAAATTATAATATAGATCTTGGGTGCAACCCCGATACATACATTTTCTTTTATGTGTTACACAAACTAACAATTCAGTTGCTGAACTTCTTTAAAATATTTGTATATACTTTCTTAGTAATGAAACTATGCACTTGATAAGTTCGTTCACTGACACCGCCTTCATTTCTCCCGCGTCTTTAGAACTCCAATAAGCAGACTATATCATGGACAACCGAATGCGCGGTCTATACTCTACATTGTGAGTTACCACACGAGCAGTTACCAATACATTTCCTTGCAATAGTATTTATTCTATCATGTTTGGCATCACTTTTAGAAATTTGGTTTCACGTTTCTGTTTGTCGATCCTTTAATGGAAACCTTTTTTTTATAGGAAAGGAAATGATTTCACAATAGGAATATTGTCAACGAGAAAAAAGTGTCATTTATAGTACCGGTATAATTGAACTAGTGTAAGAAGTAACTTACAAATAATGTGTTCATACATTCGCAGGTCGTGTAGTCTTTCTTGTATCAGTTTAGAAAAATACCAACATCTGCAGTCAGCTTCTCAAAATCGTCAATATAAAGCTGATTTTAGTCGCACGCCGTCGGCGCGCGCACCGTCAGCGCTGATGGCCGAGATATATGAACTTTCAGGAGGCGTTTTTTGGTGACGCGTAGCTATCAGCGTGCGCGCTGATAACCAAAGACGTGAGACTAAAATCAGCCTAAAAGATGTGAAACTGTCAAATTATGCACTGTGTAAAAACAACTTAAAGGCATGCACGTAAGGTTGACTTTTCAGGGAAATATATTCAAATTTTGCTCTTCTTTTAAATAGAATCTGCCTGCCTCGTTAGATTGACAAAAATCAAACATAATTTTATATAACTATTAAAATTCAACATCTGTTATGCTGCAATAAATTAAAAGTGTAAAATAATATATTAATAGAAACTTGTACCATCACCCACATCTATTGATCGTGACAGAAGTTATAAACTAAGCTTAAACGATACTAAACTATCGGAACCGTTAGTAAGTATATGTCTGTTAGGTGCGTTTTTTGATTTGCTGGATTTTTTATTTGTTTATATACCGTCACCATACGACTGCTCAAAATAGCAACCGAGACAATTGAGAGCTGAAAATATGTTTGTAATGTATGAACGTTTCATTTCGCCATACAACACAGCCACATTACGTGTTGCTTGAATGAGATGTCCCTGCCCGTTCCTTTCAACTACCCACGCTCGGCCCCATTGCGCCAGTACGTCGGCGCACTGTGACCAGACCAGACCGCCAACTTGACGTCATTGTACGGTAACACGGTAACCAGGTAGACTAATTTTAATGAGAGAACTTAAGGAAGGAATTAATTTCGACAGCAGACTATCGATTTTCTGCATGGTGACCCATCGAGACAATAACAACAAATTGAAGTATTTAAGCTACCTCTGTCGATCATTTAAAGAAAGCAAATTAATGTATAACCTATCTTTATCGTTCATTTAAACATGACAACGAAAACTTTCCTATTCGGAGCTTACAGTTATCACCTACCACAAAAAGCAGCAAATTTATATCATTCCTACACTAGAAGCACCATACATGATTTACATTACTTTGGTTATAATGATATCAAAGTTGTACAGAACTACTCTCACTTTGAGATGTAGTTTCCCCTGTTACATAAATATTAGGAAAAGCAACACGCACGAAGAAAGATACCTCTTAAACAATATACTATAAGTTTTTAGAATTGATACATTTGAAACAATATGGAGCGTGTGAACTAAGCGTGATTCCCGTCTGGGTGAAGACGCGGTATTGTAGTGAAGTGATGGCTAGGTAAGTGAGCGTCTACGCGATTACGCACTTGTTCTGCTCCTGCGGCGTATCGTTGTTCCATTGCGGCGCGTAGCCCGGCTTCTTTTCCGTCCGATCGGCTTCCACCAGCTCCCCGATCTTGTATTTCTTCATCAGATGCCTGTACAAACGAAACTGTCTTAACATTTTGTTATTGCAATTCGGCGAAGCTGTAATGGGTTCTTAATTTGTAATGGGGCTTCCTAAGGTCCGAAAAAAAGTATCAAAAATTTTGTTATTTGCTCCTATGCGAAATCCAATTGACCTTATTAATGGACAGTCACACCAGCTGTCGACTAAAAGGGAGGTAAGGCCATGCGTGTCAAAACATAATGTTGTAAATTATCCCGTCCACGGTTCAAAAAAATTGGTATCCGCAACGCGGCAGCTAGAATCAGACCTGCGCGAAAATCATCGTCACACTTAGTTCATAGTCTTATTAGATAGAACTAATGGGGCCTTCGGCTATATAGCCATCTGTTAATTCTTTGGGTGAATTGCGTAACAGTAAGCTATCAACTGCCTCATAGTATCAATCTACCAGCAACTAGGCTAGTGACGCTAACACACAAGACCACACTCCTGTGTCCGTTGTACGCACACATATCGTGAGTAATTAAATGTAACAGTAGGCGGATGCTGTGACGGTCTCTTGTGTGGATGATGTCGTCGCTCACGATCATTGCTTCTCCTGCTCGAAAGATCTCCTCTGTAGAACATATTGCCTGTGCACAGAAGCATGGCCTTCTACATCAGTTGATAGCATGTTCCCTTACCTCGCGTCGGAGCTGTGGCTCACATCCTCGAACGGTTCTGACGCGTCTTTGCCTGCCAGATCCATCAGCACTTCTTCGCCACCGGGATGCTACAGATTACACCGCAATGAGAATTATGTTTACTGGTAACTACGGGGTAGTGCTCAGTGAGTGCCATTGACGCATACCATCGAAAGCTAATTGACCCGGTAGGACCGGGGAGGCAATCGGTCATACGAAACCGCTGCAAAGAGAATGCTATGCTGTCGACGTTCTCTATTATTCGGTGGCCCCTTCGAGTAACACATCTGCATAACCATCATGTAGGCGATTGGGCGCGTCGCTAGTCGCAGCCAGTCGTTAACTGTTCGTTTTTTACTTATACTAGTAAAAAATATGGTTGAAGAAAGTATTGCACAAAATAAAATGTAGGTAGCTGTTAAGGTGGCTCGGCAAGAGACGCGAGGGGAGGGCGCGCGACGCCGGGATTCCGACGTGGAGATATTTTTCATTAACTTCCGTCGTGGAATGCGACTCCGCCATCCCAGTACGCATCTTAATAGGAAATATTAGAATGTGCCCGCCTTTATACGAGCGTTACGTGACGACGGCAAAACAATTGCAAACCTGTAAATAATGTGTGCGCCAAGTGCGTCCCCCCTCGCGCGCCGAAGGTTCCGTACCATTGGAGGGTTACGAGTACGGTAACGCCGAAGGTTCCGTACCACTGGAGGGTCACGAGTCCAAGATGATATAATAATTACTCAATTATTGCTTAGATGACGAGATTATTTTCTTTTTCTTTTTCTTAAGACAGGCGAATTTTAGCTAAGGATGAGTTAGTCATAAAACTATCTCAAAGTTAATCTAATGACATCTAGGCTTCCGTTGGGTCTTCCCACACAAGCAACTCGAGTGGGAAGTTGATTTTCTAATAATAAACAGTGTACATTTACAAAAACTCGATGACCTGGGTAACGCTCGGCATTCGGATATCTCTCACGGTAGAGTCGAGCTGCAGCTCTAGCATTGCACCAACGTTCTCTAAGGTGCACGTTTGCGTATTCCTTTGCTCATGATTTATTTTCGAATCGTTTCTGTGACGAACTTGACTTTTTCCTGGACTGTTTTTTTACAAAAATGCATTCCCGGTACAATATGCATGTTTATGCACCTCACTCATAAAGACTGGTGTGACAAGTCCACACATGCGATTAATACTAGTATTACAGTTGGTTTAAATTATTACAGTTGGTATTATAATCCCCACTCTATATTAATAGAGTAGCCTGTCCGAGATGGATATGAGTTGCAGGAGATCGGTCGTCTAGGTGTTCATTGCAAGAGGCATATGTCCAGCATAGGACCGACAAGAGCTGATAATGAAATGTATTTTTTTTACATAATAAATTCGTATGTTCTGTCTTAAGACAGCAGCCAGTTGAGGAATGTATTGTACATTCTTCAACTCGCTGCTTCAGTACAATTTGTACTTCGTAAACTATTTGCTCGGGATCAACTGATCGTTAACAAATACGGTCCACATCCCATCGGCTCTTGAGGTCTCTTTGTACGGATCCAACTTGGAAACTTGTAATTTTTTTTATAGAATTGGGGTAAAAACTAACAATTGTATGTTCATTGAAAGAGGCCTATGTCCAGCAATGGACCGATAAGGGCTGATAATTATGATGATAATACTAAATAGTGCAAATTTCAAAATGTATGCACCCATTATAGAACAATTAAATTGTACCTACAAACAGAACATGTTCAAGTTTTATTTTAAATAACACATGCACAAACATTTAAAATTAGGAGAGTTTTGATTAATCACTTATACAGTTAGTAGCTGCAATTAAAGTGTAAACAAAGGAATTAGTTAATTTATCAGTTAAACCCCGGTGTTATTCCATATTATTATCAGTAGACAGAGACAAAGGGCAAGTGGCATCAATTTCTTGTTTGGCAGTCTCTGTGCAATGAGAAAGTGCAGGGCCATAACCTTGACCCTGACCCAACTTGCTTATTAAACCCCCATCACATTGGTTATAAGCATTTTAAGAAGTGATAGTGCCATGCTGGTTTGTAGCTAAATTGGACCTAATATGCATTTCTGGCTTCATATTGCTTTTAAGGTGTTATTTAAAAGTGATGGCTATGCTGTCGTGTTTTGTGCTCTTTTTAATTTTCCAGTGGCCCATAGGGAATTGGGGCTGGTACGAAGCCCGTCACTATTTACCAATTGCTCATTTGTCCCCATATGTTAAAAAAATAAGGGAACTTTTTGTAGTAAGCAATCAGTAAGTGCAGACTATAACTTTCACTGTTGTGCACAGATTATTTTATCAGACTGCCTACATAACAAGTGGTCTGTCAACCACAAATAAGAAGAGAGCAAATGTCAAGCAGTGCTAAGATCAAGCACATGCAACCAAACATAGCAACATTATGTTTCAATTATATAAATAATAAATAAGAATTCAATTAATAACATAGTTGTTGTTGAGATGACAGGAAGATTAAATTTTTATGAACTTATACATCCAATGTAAGATCATTAATAAGACTATATTTAGTTTTTTATAGAATACCAAGGCTAGCTGAGTGTCTTCTACATTTGTTGATGGATATTTAACAACTTTTACCCATTTTCTATAAAAATGTTAAACAATAAAAAGTAAAATTAGTTCCCTACATGTGTTTAACATTTTTAAATAAGAAATATAAAAAATATTGTTTTTGATTTCTGATGCAAACTTAAATTAAGTTAGGTATTTTATCTCATCTACTATTTGGTTCAGGTGTAGCAATAGGGGCACTATGGGACGGACACTTAGAAATTTTTTGTGAAGAATTTAATGTCATAATAAACCCCTTTTTTCTGCTCATCTTACAGATAATATATACCAGAATATTATTTAATCCTGACTTTTTTTCTGGGGCTTATCGTGAAGAACAAGGTTAGTCATGTGAAGTTATAGCCTGCGTGCAGACGTTGCAGAGTAAGACGAGCCTGAATTTCCAAAACACTTAGAATTTTTTTGTAAATAAACATAATATACGTCCAAAATTTCATGTAACATCCTATTTTGTTCAGCCATTCCATTCAGGGTTCATGGCGGGGAGCAAAACTGGTGGTGTGAACATTATTAGTGTGGTCTACCGTTGCGGAATGGTCACTCTTGAAGTTGGGCGACTTTTGATTTTTTTCGAAAATTATATATTTTGCGCACTGGGCAGAGCTGATCGTTACAAACGTCTTTCTTGAACAAAGTTTCGGCGGGCAGAGCGTAGTTTTCGAGATATATTTAGTTTGTGGTGCTAGTGTAACAGTAGGAGCAACAGGTATTTCGAATATTTTTCTCAAGTTTGTTCTCACGTAACACCCTACTTTTGTTCAGCCATCCTGAGGGTTCATGGCGGTGAGCAAAACTGGTCATGTCTAAGTCCCCGTCCCATAGTGCCCCTATTGCTACACCCCAACCTACTATTTTTATGTGCCAATGAGAATTCCAATTTTTGATTAATTCTAGTTTTACTCAGCTCAATATATCTTGCTAAAGTATAGTTGGGTCAATAGTGTTAAAACCACTCGTTAAACGAACTTTCAGCTTACACTAATGACGTGTGTACTTACCGCATCAAGGAACTGAGTTACATCGTACACACCGTTGTGGATTATTAGAATTGCGTCTTCGCGGGTGTTCCGGCATTTCAGCTCCTCCCGGGTAAATAGTTTACATTCTTGGCTCATTTTTATGAAAGATTAATGCAATATAAACTATTAAAATGTTAGCGAGACTTATAGACTTGCTTCTGTACTCGAAGTTGATTGCAATGTTTGTTCAGTGCACAAATCGCAATGCACAGATTCTATGTTAGAATCACAGAAAGCCGAACACGATTAAGATTGTAGAATAAATATTCTTTGATTCTTCTCAGTGCCCCATGACTCGACTCACAACTGCCAGTGTCAATTGTTGATTGTAGGTTGTTGTAAGATTTGTCCTTGCGGACAGGCTAAAATCATATGACCATGCCGCCTCATCTTTATTAGTTTAATTTACTTTAGTTCCCATTTTTGATTTGGCTGGTGCCAAGTTTCAACATCTATACTTGCATCACCGATTTGAAGAATATTATATAGAGTATATGGATGTCTGAACGTTTCGAAAAAATCGAAAATATGAGGCAAGCCGGAAAATGACAACAGTGCCGCCACATATTCCCAAATTGAACATTAAAAAAACTATGAGCTATCAAAGTGTTAGCGCGAATTGGGCGACATCTTAGTTCTACTGGGAATATAGTCAGCGAAAATGTCTATTCAAATAGCGCTATATTGGATGACCAATGCTGATAAACTTGCTCGAGAAAGAGGGCCTCTTCTTAATTAACTCTTATTTTAAGGAGAAGCCCCATGTGAAGTGGACATGGCAGAGCCTCGATACTGTAACAAGGAACGACTTTATTACGACGGACCGGAAGCATATATTTAGGAATGTCTCCGTGATCAACAGGTTTAAAACCGGAAGTGATCGCCGATTGGTTAGAGGCTCTCTGAATCTAGACTTTCGGTGCGAGCGTGTCCTGTTAGTACAGTCAACACTCCGACCTAACTTCCGACGAACTACTTACTGTTATTATATTTCTTGCTCAGACTTCAGGACGTGGCGGAAGGGTATTGTAGGAGTAAGTATATGAGCAGAAAAGCTAAACTCTCAGATGAGACGCTTGGACTTATGAGGGAACACAGAGCACACGAAGACGTTACATCTGCTGATGTCAAGCTTCTTTCAAAGCGAATTCGCAAACTAATACGCCGAAACCTGCGCAGCTCAAATACGCAACGGGTTACCGAAGCGAGTAGACTAGAGATTGGAAGGTTTTCGTGGAGAAGCTTTGAATAAGTCATCTGACAAATGTTAGGATTGATTCTAGTGTCACCGTTTCTTGAAAGCCTGGGATTTTATTTGAGATCCAAGCTTTCTATACCAAGCTGTATACGTCGCACGCTCCTCATCCCGATACCCTGAACAACGATCCGCGCGCAAGCCTGACACGACATTTGTCAGGCGGTCTGCCGAAAGTCAGCTTGAGTGAAATTACAGGGGTCGAGGCTCCGGCGAAGGACGGAAATACGGTCGAGCTTCTTAGGGCAGGAGGCGAGCCTGTGATACGAGAGATAAGAAAATGTTCGTGTCCTTCAGCGGGGCGTACCTCCCAAGAAATAGCTAGGAAGTGACGTTTTTTTTTTCAAAAAGGGTGACAAATCACTTCTTCAAAATTACAGATTAATTTCACTTCTTCGCCATATTTACAAGTTGTTCTCAAGAGTTTTAACGAATCGTCTCACAACAAAGCTTGACAAATTCAAGCCACCGGAGCAGGCTGGGTTTCGCAAAGGATTTAGCAAAATGGACCACATTTTCAGCATAAGGCAAGTTGTACAAAAGATACATGAGTACAATCAGCCGCTGTGCTTGTGCTTTGTGGACTGTGAAAAAGCTTTTGACTCTGTCGAAGCCTGGGCCTAGGAAAACGAAGTATTGGTCGACCGCCCGCCAGGTGGGAAGACGATCTCCGTGCAATAGTTGGTCCGGGATGGCTGTGAGTAGCAGGAGATCGTCCGTCTTGGCGTTCATTGATAGAGGCCTACCAGCAGTGGACCGAAATTGCTGATAATGATGAATATTTATTAGTAAACAGAATTCGTAGTAATGATTTTAATGATCGAAAAATGTCGTACAAACAATGAAATATAACATTATTTGGAAAATGGGTTATTATTCCTCATATGTGGGGCTAGTTTTAGTATTTTTATAATGGCATAATTAATTAACAATTAATACTAAGCATAACCACTTAACGAGGATACGATGAGTTATAAATGATTATGCTTTTAAGCGATAGAACGCAAGACTTCTGTTCTGGCGCCAAGTTCAGGATGCATAACAGTTGTACTGATTATAAACAAACTAACAAACTAAAGTCGAACTTTAGACTCTAATGATCGAAAAATTTCGAACTTACGACGATCATACGAATAGCTACAAAATTGCTTAAAAAAGCTATTTTTCTTATTTTTTTTAATACAGGATAAGGGGCAAACAAGCAGGTGGTCGGTAACTACCGCCGCCTATAGACACCACACACACCACAGGTTGTGCACACTCGACGTTGCCATTTTCTGTTGAGACAGGAGTAGGCTCTTTTCTTAAAGACGCCCTGGTCGTATCGGTTCGAAGTACAGAGGGTGACAGCTGGTTCCATAATGATGTTGTACGCGGTAGGAAAGTGCACCTGAAACGCAGAGTTGTGGATTCTCGACATTTAGGTGATGACGGTGGAAAAAAAATTACAACTTTATTTTCTTATTCTTAGACAATAAATTGTAGACTTGTTTTTTGTCCCGCGTTAGCTATGATTTGCTTTGTTTGGCTTGCTTGTTCACTGCTGTGGGCGTATACCTCACCATTTAGATTTGCTCTTCTCCAAGGCAAAAAAATATTCGTCCGAAGAAAGAATTTGGCAGTGCTATTTTCCTGCGTGAAGCTTCAATTAAGCACGGGGCCTGTCTAACACTGCAGGTACAAGATACCGGCTATAATAAATTTGATCATGGGTATCGATTACTGACTCTTAAATGATACCGGAAACTCAAATATAACTAACGTGGGATAAGAAAAGTTTACACTTTTTAAACTAAAAAGTAACTTCAGAATAAAAGAGTTTAATTTAAAATTTAAAAAATGAAAATGGAACAATCAAAATGATTGATCTAACGGAGAGGAACAGTTGATTGAGCTAGAAAAGGTTACGAAATATTGGCTTGCAGTCGCCAAATTAAATAAATCTAGAAAAGAAGTCAACCAAATTAAACTTATATTCTACTCTGGTCGTTTCTCATTTTATTACTAAAAAAAATAAAAATAAAAGATACAATCATTTTAGGTTTAATGGAGTAAGGTTAAGAAATACCGTTAATTAACCTCTGGTAGTTACGAAAGTGGTCCACTTTCGTAAGCTGCACGATCCTTCAGCTTCTTAGCTAACATCAACATGTCTCTCAGGCCCAAGTTTAAGCTCTACAAATGTGTATTCGCCCAGTACTGTCACATTTCATTGGCAAAACCACTTTTTTCAAATGGATACCGGCTGGTACGATCGATTGGGTGTCGTGTTCATACACATAAAATAGATAGAAAAAGCAACCCAGCCAAAAACTAAGTCCAAAAAAAAAGCAGATCACAAAATTGGTACCTTCTGTCGCTCTTTCTAATTTATTTATCTCTGGCTGCGCATTGCGCAAGCGCGATTAGAGAGACAAAGACTTGTTTTTTCATCTTTCTTCTCTATTCACCAAGACGGTCAGTCGCCGTCATCTATCTGAATGTGGCCTCCCTTTTCTACCTATATTATCTCTATGTGACAGCTCAGTATGAAACCTTGTATCTTGTGTTTTTCAAAATTAATGACTAAAAAACGAAGTAATACTGGTACGGGTAGGTATTCTGAGGTTAGAAAGAGAGGAGAAAGGACTAGCGTGCGGTAGTCTCAGTCGAATACCACGTGCGAGATCTTTCACCTGTAAAGGTTAGGCTTTCTCCTGTAAAGTTTTAAAAGGGATAAGGGCCCTCGTTATTGACAGCTTTTCTATGAGCCATACATTCAAGTAGTAGGCATCACTGGGAATGTATGGCCTTCCCGTCGATGCCGACGACGCCCATTTTAGTTATCGCGTGCGAGCTGCGATCGCCAGAGTCGGTGGATGTGGGACGTAATGGTCTTTGGGGTCGAAAGAGGGACTGACCCACTTCTCTCCCATCTGCGGGAGAGAAGGGGACTAAAATGGCCCGGCGCTGACGTCAATTGGCTCATGGATAGGAACTTGACGATCTCTCTGATCACGATAATAGTAGTTAAATTCACCATTACTAACACTCTCGGTCGGTCCTACTTTCGAACTCAAACCTGTACGTCCCATCGACTGTATTGTGCTTCTGTTGGCTTCCACAGCATGAATTGGAAGTGGTGCAGCGTAAACTTATACAATAACAACAAAAAGTTAAATAAACAACAAAAAAACATACATCGGAAGCCCAAAGATTTAGTAAGCTGAAGTGGCAGTCATCATAGTCCCATATCCGATAACCACGAAGACCACGCCTCGACAAGTGTGGTGCAGGATGCCCTCGGGCTGTGGAGCGACGCCTGGCAGTAGATTGAACCGAATTATCTCAGTGGCGTGCATTTGGGGAGGCCTATGTCCAGTAGGTACAAGCGTATTTTGAGGAATAGAAAAGTTAAAGATGTCTTTCAATACAGGCGTACACTAGCTGTCCTCACAGCCGTTGTTAAATGTTAAGGTTGAACACTTAGGATCACGAAAAATATATAGTAGCCAATTCTCAGATGTGCTGAATAAGCATATTATAAAATAAATAAGAAATAATAAATTTGATAAAAATCAGTAAAGCTGTGAATTTTATATACAAGACCTCTTGTGGTATATTATAATAGTTTATAAGATAAGAGAATACTTTACAACAAGCTTTGCTTATTTGCTATACTTACATAAATGATGTAAACTCCTTCTAACATACTTGTGCCAATAAAAGAATGAATAACCGCAATAGAAAATGTATTACATCCTAAGCTAATCTTATAAATATTGTGAACATATTATTTACACTTTAATATTTGTTGCTTCCTGTATCTGTTTTTGTTTGTGTGTTCCATCACAAAATGGTCTGAGTTTTGTTTGTTTGCAGTTACACAGCCAATATTCTTTTGTTTTTTCCACTTGAAATCTAATAGGCCTGAAAAGGGGATTGTATATATAATTACAGAATTAGAGCAACAATGTACAAGTATACAGTACAAGTTATACCAGTTCCCTAATGGTACCACATCAGCATACAAATGGACCGCCCTATAAAATAAGGTCATAAAAACATTAATTTTTAGAATTGTTTCAAATAGTTGGTAAGATAAGATTATTTGGCAACTTTTTCTAGTCAGCAAAAAAGCTGACTATGCAGATTCTTGCTTTGTGTATTTTCGCAGATATTACCCTGTAGCGTACAGTATACATTATACAGAATACAATTTGGTGTTGTCAAATTCTAATTTAATTATACATTTAAATTAAATTTACTTTTGTAAAGAAAAATTATATAAGGCACAGAACTAAAGTTTCCAACATTAGGTGAAGAATAAGGTCACTGAAGCGGCAATGGGCTGGTCACACACTCAGAAGATCAGATGGCATATGGGTCACTAAAGTTCTGGAGACAAGGCTGTGTTTAGGAAAACAAATTATTGTTCGACCGTTCACCAGGTGGGAAGATGATCTCCTTGCAGTACCTAGTCCGGATTGGTGGGAATAGCAGGAGATTGGCCATCTTGGCGTTCCTTGAAAGAGGCCTAAGTCCAGCAGTGTGCCGATAAGGACTGATAATGATGAATGATGAGTGAAAAATTATTGTAAGCTCCTAACTAATTATCTAAACATCAAGTTGGTCAAGGTTGTCTCTAGAAATTTCATACATATTAAATACTATTAGCCACACATAATACTAATGTCTTATCAGTAGATGTAGTTTGTATAGTGGTTGCAACATGTTAGATAGTTTACTCTTTACCACGTAAGCCTCGGGTTTCTTTACATTTGGAACATTAGTCTCACCAGTCACAACAACTTCATATATTATAATGATATTATGTTCTTGCTTTTATTTTGAACTGCAATACGATGTATTTTTGACATACCTTTGAGTGATTTTAAGAAAAACATCTTTATGTGTTCCATCACATAGGGGCTGTGACTTTGAACGGCCACATAAACACCAGTGGTACGTTTTTCCCGCCTGCAGTGTCACTTTAAATGGTTTTTTATCATATATTATTCCATTGTCACGCTGGCTGTTAGCTGAATACACAGATGCTAAGGGATTCTTGGGTATATCTGGCTTGGGTGCTTTAGTTGAATAGTTTATCTGTGAAAATTTTGTCATCAGTGTCTCCTAACACATTTGAACCATTTTTTACTGGCATAATTATATTTATGTTCTGCAGTTTGTTATGTTTATATCCAAATTTGATATATTCCTAATAATGTGAAGAATCCAATATTATATTTAATATTATAAATCGCTGTGCCTCGAGGCGGTTACTTTAATTTAAAAGGAACTTTAATTTCTCATGATGAATGCGTGTTATTCTATAATCTAATCTACCAAATTTCGTCCAAATCCCCTTGCATCCAAACATTGATATTTATACTAGTGTAGAAAGTACAGAGCTTAGCTTACCAATTTTACACAATTAGAAATAAAATTCTGACGTAAATATTTCATCAACATTTTGACTGAACTTTTTTGTGTACACCTAAGCAAAAGTTGTTTTTATATATTAATTACAATTTTTGTGTACTCTTTAAACTCAGCTGACTGGCAGGTGGTGTCGGTGTGGACGTCGAAGTCAGGATTTCAACTGTCAGGTGTCACTTCTCAGTAATGATAGGAAGATGATACCGCCCAAAAGCGAGTCGGACTCGCCTATGAAGGATTTCGTAGAAGCAAATAAAAACCCCATATGTCTTAAACTACCAAATTGATTTTGTACAAACCAATTTCCGTTTTACTTTTTTATTAAGGTCTATGAACCCATTTTTTATAAATGTATATGCAATGGGCATTAAAAAATTAGAGAGGGGGATAATGACCCATTTTCTATAGAGAGACCTATTTAATTACACCTCACATGGATAACCATGCAAGCAGAAAGCATAAGCTTTCTCGAAAAAAATCCCTCAGTTATATGTATTAATAATAGGATGTCTCAAAAACATACTAGTTCATATGTAGCGGTTTACAAAATACATATAGTTCTCAACGACACGCGACGCCAGAGATGTCTCTTTACGGAGGTATCATGTGAGCAAGGAATATAAATAACTATAAGTAGTTCGTCGGAAGTTAGGTCGGAGTGTTGACTGTACTAACCGGACTCGCTCGCGTTGAAAGCCTACATCAGAGAGCCTCTAACCAATGGGTGGTCACTTCCGGTTTTAAACTTGTGGATCACGGAGATATCACTAAATATATTCTTTTGGTCCGTCATAATAAAGTGAATTTCGTTCCTTGTTACAGTCTCTGCCATGTCCACTTCTATAGGGCTCGCTTTTAAAATAAGAGTTCATTAAGAGGAGGCCCTCTTTCTTGAGGAAGTTTATCAGCATTCGCCCCCTGCGATTTCGTCTTCCGACTCCATGTAGACTCCATGATTCCCGGACTCAATTTGACACCATTTCGTACTGCCACTTTGGCATTAAAGTCCGCCATAACAACATTAAAGCGGCCCTTACAGGTGTTATGTAAGACCTTTAAGATATCCTCTTGAGTTGCCTCCACGTCGTCAACGGAATGTGTAGAGGTTGGCGCGTACACTTGTATCACTTTGAGGCCGTACCTCTCAGTGAGTTTAAGTATGAGATACGCCACCCTACCTGACTCCCTAGAGATTTCGACGATGTTGTCTGCGAGAGACTGCACGCCGCGTTGTGATGCATTGATGCCTTCACCTTGTGTTCGAACTTCACTTAACCCCTGAACGTCCCATCGGATTTTTCCCAGTTCCACCATCAACCAAGTGGTTATCTAGTCCAAGCGTTCGTTCGTTATATGTAGCCAGGTCATATCGGAGGTAGCGACCCGTAGCTCGGAGATTCTTACCACTCCTCGTTCCATCATTACTGTGGCCGCTACCGTGGCCAGAACCAGTGGAACCACCGGGACCTAGGGGCAGCATTCTACTGTTGTCGTCCATAGAAGGAGTCCATCCAAGAAGCTCGTAATTCCCACACTGAGCAGGCGGATTGACAAACGCAGGTTAGGTTTCGGACGACGCCACTGCTGCCTGTAGATCCAATTGATGATACCGCCATTACTCGGCATAACCGCTGTCCGGTGTTCCCGTCTATTTCACTGTCATTGTAAACAGACCGGACACCGAACAACCAACTCGCTGAAGCTTCTTAGATGTTAAGAGACTATTCCCATTTGACGACTTTTACATCACAATGGGCTTGGGTTGAGGGTGAGGGATTACTTAGGCCGCCCTCACACAGCCAACGAACCATGGTAGGTTCCGAAAAATTCCAACTGGAATTAAAAAACTGGTTCGATGCCCTAGATATATCGGAAACTACAATGGCAATTGACGAGGCATGAATGGAGTGAAGGATATTATAGTAGTAAGTATTCGAGCAGGAAAGCTAAGCTCTCGGACGAGACGCTTCGATTTATGCGGGAAGGTAGAGCACACAAAGACGTTACGTCTGCCGACGTCAAACTTCTTCATCCGCAAACTAATACGACGAGACCTTCGCAGCTCATATACGCAACGGGTTACCGAAGCGATTGAGCAGGATAGAGGGACGAAGGTTTTTATGTAGAAGCTTGGAAGAAGTCATCTGACAAAGGTTAGGACTGACTCTGGGGTTACCATTTCTTCTAAGCCTGAGATCTTATCTGAGATCGAAACTTTCCATAGCAAGTTGTATACGTCGCACGCTGAACAACATTCCGCGTGCAAGCTTGACATGACATTTGTCAGGCGATATTCCCAACGTCAACTTGAGTGAGATTAGTCGGGCTCTTGCGCAGCTTAAAAGGGAAAGGCTCCGGGGAAGTACGGAATTACAGTTTAACTTTTGAGGGCAGGAGGCGAAGCTGTGTTACGAGAGCTAAAAAAGATTTTTAATTTTGTCCTACAGCGGGAAGTGAAGTTCAGTTGGAAGTGATTTTAAAAAAGGGTGACAAATCACTTTGATTTTTAAAAAGGGTTACAAATCACTTCTCCAGAATTACAGACTAATTTTAATTCTTGGCCATATTTACAAGTTGTTCTCAAGAGTTTTGACGGATCGTCTCACCACAAAGCTTGATGAATTCCAGCCTCCGGAGCGGGATGGGTATCACAGAGGGTTTGGCACCATGGAGTATATTTTCACCATAAGGCAAGTTGTACAAATGAGTACACTTAGCCGCTGAGCATTACCTTTGTGGGCTATGATTAAACTTTTGAACCTGTCGAAACCGGGGCTGTTCTGGTTTACACCGATGTCAGGTCGATTGGCGATACGTCGAAGAACTGAGAGCATTATATGACGCGGCTTTTACGTCCGTTCATATTCCGGGAGCTCAAACAAGGCCGATCCAATTGGATCGAGAAGTGCGACAGGGGATGTTATTTCCCCAAAAAAGAATTTCGAGGACGTCTTTAAACTTCAAGGTGGGCAGAATGCGGCATAAATATTAACGGAGAGTACCTCTCATATCTTCGTTTCGACAACGATATCGTTGTGTTGGCTGAATCGTTGGAGGACTTACGGGAAATGTTGCACATCCTAAATGAATCCTCCCGACTTATTGGCCTTTGGATGAACTTAGACGAGACAAAGGACATGTTCAATGAACACGTTCTCACGAGGTGGATGGTGCTATTCTCGAAGTCGAAGATGACTACGTCTACCTCCGGGAAACTATTGCAATTAGGTAGACATAACTTCGA
The DNA here is from genome assembly GCA_017140195.1 of Eumaeus atala. Lineage (NCBI taxonomy): Eukaryota > Metazoa > Arthropoda > Insecta > Lepidoptera > Lycaenidae > Eumaeus > Eumaeus atala. Next base: position 800,558 of record JAFELO010000175.1, read on the forward strand.
GAAGCAAGCCGATGGAATGATTAATTTCCGGAAAGCATTCCGGAAGCTTCGTTACATTCTCTCGTCACCTCTACCGCAGAGAGATCTTAATTTAGGACTGGTCCGCAAGTTTGTGGTAGCTCAGCGGGCTATTGAATGTGCTATGTTGGTTATTTCTTGGTCCGATAGAGTTCGTAACGAAGTTATAAGGCAGGGGTTTTCGTTATAACGCGAATGATAAGCTCACTTAAGTGGCATTGGGCTGGTCACACGTCACACACTCAGAAGATCAGATGGCAGATGGGCCGCTAAGGCTCTGGAGTGAAGTGGGAAGACGACCTCCTTATGGTAGCTGGTCCAGGGTGGATGCCAGTAGCAGGAGATCGGCCGTCTTGGCGTTCATTGAAAGAGGTCTATGTTCGGCAGTGGACCGTTAAGGGCTAATAATGATGATGATCATGATAAATAGTTCATTTAAGGGGCTGGTCATGGTTTCTCCATGTTAAATTTGTATACATTATAGCAGTACTTTTCTACATATAGGTACGAAATTAATATATATTAATAATGAAGACCTTTAACGTTTTGTACCTACCTGGAATATAGTTAACTTAATTTTGTACGATAAAAAGGATCGTGAAGTCAGGTCTTCACAAATCGTAGAATCTTTTTTTTTAATTATAGGAATCAAAAAGTCACAGGTAAATGTTCTATAAACGTGGAATAATACAAACTTTACCTATTTCATGTAATCCTTTCTTATTTTTTGTCATTTTCATTCGTTTGTTTTGAAAGGTAAATTTTGTCGCTTACGCATTTTCATTTCAAGTAAAAAAGATTTGCTGTCCCTCGCAAATTTTGTGCTCCCGACAGTGACGGCACACACTATATAGTAATACGTATTCATACACATATGCCACCATACTAACGATAAGTCATTTCCGAAACCAGGACACAATTGAACTTGACATTTATTTCTTTTATACATTTAAAGACCAAAGAATGAATTGTATGATGGCTTTCATATTAAGTAGGTAGGGTATATACTAATTATATTTATAATGATATATAATAAATAAAAGTTATAAAGCAAACTAACATAAATTTTATAATAATTTTATATTTGTTCAAGTTACATATTCAGTTGATGAAAGAGGATGATTGATTGAGGAGAGGATGGTTGTTGTTAAAAGGAAAATAAAAATATGATTCTAAAAATATATGGGTGGTAAGCCATATTGAATAACTCAATAAACTGGTATGTGAAAAACTTACCCAACGAAAATGTATGAAATTTGTTTTCAATGTTTATTTCGCTCAAGACACAAATAGTAAAGGCAGAAAATATGGCGGCATTATTTGAATGCTTGCTATTTGTTATTTGAATGCATGCTAATCTACCAATACGTCAATGACACCGTGCATTGACGTTATTGGTGGATTAGAGGAAGCTTCATGTTTGGCTATGGCTCGACACAAAATGGGATAGGCAAGAAAGGCAACTGACAAATATATGAAGATTACGACCCGTGTGAGTGACGGCTAGACCGTCATGTGTAGGATCTATGTCGCTTATCCCGCCATATTTTCCGACCAGAACGCGTAGTTAATTGAAATGAAAAAATAATGATAATTCAAGATAGCATTAAGATAATTCTCAATATTAATGGGTTGGAGGCCGCGTTTAGGAAAACGAAGTGTTGGTCGACCGTTCACCAGGTGGGAAGACGATCTCCGCGCAGTATCCGGTCCGGGATGGATGCGAGTAGGAGGAGATCGGTTGGAGGCGTTCATTGAGAGAGGACTGTGTCCAGCAGTGGACCGATAAGGGCTGATAATGATGATGATGAGTTCTCAATATTATATTGAATTAACATTATTATTTCAATTACACATTTACTATGTAGTATTGTAAAAACTAGTTTAATTTTTGTGGTCATTTATATCAACTGTACTATTCTTTTTAATAAAATTTGTGTAAATTAGGAAAATCGTTATAAGATTTAGTTATTATTATTGTGATTATCTCTTGTTGTGTACATTGTTCTTATTTTAAACGTAATTTAATTGTAAAAATAATTTTAATTATTAACCTAAATAATGGGTCAAGACTTATTATAATATACAAGCATAATAAAAGAAAGGTAGCAAAATGGCCTGTAAAATGAGAGCTACACAAGTGTTTGAGTCAATAAAAACGTAATATATATCTTTGAATGCCTTATGTAATATAAAGTAAAAAACAACTAGATAAACTCGTCATTGATCCAATATAAAATGGTCCAGAATTAAATTCTTTTTTTTTTTGTATTAAATGTTTATTATTTGTAAGAAGTATGCAAGGGTGTACATAGATGGCGCAAATAAATAACGCGGGAAATGTCTGTCACCGTTCGACTTTGAATAGAATTGGAATTTGTGCGCCTCGTACATATAGCGGCATATCGAAAAACAACAAGATTTTACAAACACACACACACTGTCTACACACAGGTCAGTCGCTCACACTAGCCCTTAATAATGATTGTTACACATACAATCTGAATTGTCTACAGTTGGTATCCCTACAAAGTTCATGTTGGTAAGCCTACATTCTACAGCTGATCTTGGTCGTCTTTAATTGTCTCTTGCAACTTCGCGTTTGTCAGCTGTGTAGATTTCTAATAAGTTTAGTTCTGTTCATAGATAATACTTATATACTGGTATTCTGTTTTTGTTATTGTTTTTAAGTTAAACTGAGAATCTCCAATAAATATCAAATAGGGATATAAGTAATTCTTATTTCACTTATTATGATATTATGAAAACAAACCAATTATGAACAGTTTTAACTAATAGCTGATTAAGGTGCGTTTAGATTATGTCTCGAATTATAGGTTTCGAGAGAACGATGCCTAAAGAAACAAACCATAGGTTAACTGTACTTAGAAATGGACTCAATAAAAAAGAAGGACTCAACAAGGAAGAACAGGAAAGTAAGCATTAATTCTTGTAATGAAGCCAACTGTATGATTATACAAGTTAAAAACTATCGTGTCTTTTTACCATACATATAAACTTATGCATTTTTAATATTCAGATTTAGTATATTATATTAAGTTCCACCTGTTATGTCGTGTCTCTATGTATTAGGATCTGTAGTAAGGGATTTATTTTAGAGCTACAGATCCGAGATTTACAACGTAAACTACCAAAGCTAAACAAAATATTCGACTTGCACCGTAAAATTGGAGAAGGCACCTTCAGTTCTGTTTATTTGGGCACTCTAAAGAATCAGACATCATTGCCTGATAGTGAGAAGAAATATTTTGCTATTAAACATTTAGTCCCAACCTCACATCCTGCTAGGATAGAACATGAACTAAGATGCCTGCAGGATATTGGGTGAGTAAAAAATTTACAAATAATATAAAAAATATAAATAAATACTTAACTCTTTATATTTTGGAATATCTACATTAGATAAATTAAGTATTTATCAATTACAACTTTTATATTTTAGTATTTATACTTCCCCAAAATTTTAAATTATACAGTGTTACGTACACACTTGTATTCCTGACAAGTGTAACATTTCCAGGTTGTCAGTGATTCTGTAACTTATTATTTAAATGTAACTTTTATTCTTAATATTTTTAAATTAGGTCCCAATTTGTGATGATTCTCAAGCCTTTCTGAAGTATAGTAGGTAATTGTTTCTAAAAAGTGAACATAGTTGTTTAAAACATTAAGAGTGAATAGCTTTATTACATTTTATATTTTGTTTTGTAGAGGCAAAGAGAATGTAATTGGAGTTGAGTTGTGCTTGCGACACTTGGACACTATTGTGTTTGTAATGCCCTTCATACCTCATAAAAAGTTTTCTGTGAGTAACATATTTTTGTTTCACATTAATTTACTGGCTGTGTGGTTTTGCCCAAATCGATTTTCAGAGAATTATGAACTATGTTGCTAAATATGTCAGTGCTTGTATCTCCTACCATCTCTGAGCCCATAAAGGACAAATAATCAAACAAGAAATGAAGAAACACTGGTCATAGGAAAGTAGGTCTTTTATGGACCATGGTGGCATGCTGCAATTTACCTCACAGTAACTTCCATCTCTTGCTACATAACATCTTCTCGATATATTAATATTCTGTACTTTTTACACTATGCTTGCTGCTGCACTGAATATCTGCCCGTCTTAAAACAAAAACTTAAAGCTCGACCTATATCAAATAATACTTTATCTTTTAATAATTTCTTATAAGTGATATATTTTATATGTATAAAATTTAAAAAAAAAATAGTCCATTGTATTTCTATTATATTTTTGCTGTAAAGTAAAATACATCATAAGTCTCACTTTGCAATTCATACAAACTGTTTCCAACTAATAAATAATAATAAATAATAATTGTATAATAAATAATAATTGTTAATACACTAAAACAAAAAAATAAAAATTAAGTAAAAAGTATTGAAAAGGGCGGAGCAAATACTTATTATTATCATCTGTAATATTGTAACTAATCTACTGTTAATATGCACAACAGGTCATAACTAATGAATGAATATTAAATTTCGTGCAAACCCTCTTATATCATGAAGATCATTAGTCTGTTGATGGTTTTAGGATTACGTAGGAGACATGGATGCAGAGGAGGTGAAGCAGTATATGAAAGCACTTCTGATCGCTCTACGTCACGTGCACTCTTTTGGTGTGATCCACAGAGACGTGAAGCCGAGCAACTTTTTATATGACAGAGAAAATAGAAGGTACTTGCATTAGAAATGTGATATTATTTTATGTACATGACTAATTTACATCCGTTTAAATCTAATTGATGACGGATTAGCTCAGTACGTACGTCTGGCCAGATAGCGGGTTTGAACCTGGGTGGGAACTATAGCCCTGCTAATAGCAATATACAGCCTGTACTGATGTGCCCCGGGTGTAGGGCGAGGCGCACGAGGTGCGATAACTCCACAAATTAATATTATTACTTTTGATTATATAGTTTTGTTACTCCACATCAACACTTAATTTTTAAATCTGGGATACCCGGTTATTTGCTTGCAGGAACACTTAAGCTTTAGTGTATTAGCATTACTTTTACACAATTGCTAACTTGACTATAAACGTATATGGCAGCTAAAGTGTGTGTGTGTGTGTGCAGGTACCTGCTGGTGGACTTTGGGCTGGCGCAGCGCGCCGCGCGCGAGCGCGACTCTCCGCCGCCCGCGCACTCCGCCAGTCTCGTCAAGCGCCGCCGCGACCCGGTAAGACATCTCTTACCCTCCCACGCCTTCTCCTACTCCGCTGTCCCTCGTCTTCTCGCGCTACAACAATTCTTCCCTCCACGTCCCTTACGGGGTAGGCAGTGAGAGTCTTAAATCACGATACTTACATACTTGTCCTGCTACCCCACATTCCTTATTCTCTTCACTTCACACACAGAAATGCGCGGGTCGCGAAGACTCTCGGGCAGTCCCCTATCTATCACACCATGGTCTGCCTGCACACTTAGCACATTCGCTCCCGCTATTTGTTCCTCTATCTCGCTCCGCAAAGTGTAGAACCACTAGGAGCCGACCACGAGACAAACTGTAGACGTGTTCTTTTACTTTCCTTTAGGTAACTTTGTTACTTATAACTTTAACATAATGCCACAACAGATACAATGAGTAATGTCTGTAAAATAAGACTTTATGATATCCTCGAGTTGTATTATTTTAGCTATTTCAGTTCATGCATATTAAGTCATAATATATGATAGCCATTTCGTAAGTATCTGTTATCTGATTATGTTCCACGCTATCGCGTATAAAATATGATGTATGTCAGGAGGACGACAAATGTCCGGACGCGAAGAGGATAGCGCTGGATCTGTCCACCAAGCCGACCAGCCTGGGCGTGTCCGCGGATAGCGACAAGCGCACCGAGCAAAGCGCCAGCGTCACCGAGCCGCTCAAGGTTTGTCCCATTAGCGAGTTGCTGTTAACTGTTAAATATAATTCTTTGAAAGGGTTACGAAGTATAAGATCGTTATAATAGTGTGGGCCGCGAACCCCACGCTTGTACCCAACAACAGGGGAGGCGAAGGAACGGGCTCATTGATCTTCTCAATTCTAATACCTGATTCGTTGTCGATACCGGAAACAGACGTCATTAAAAAAATAAAGAAATACTTTTATTGATCACAATAAGTTATGGAAAAAACATGTTGTTTGTAACGTTAGTAACGTTTTCCCTTAATTATTTTACTACTAGTGCTTAACATCGCCATCGCCTACGAAGACGACAATGACCCGATCAGAAGATGGTGCTTAGAAGCCTCCTCGTACAGTCCGATAGTCCCGCAATAAGTCTCATAGCGACACCCGAACAGCATTTGCTGTTGATACAGGGCTTGAGTAAATAAACATATGTCATTCACCACGGACGCGCGATATGACTCTAGCGTTTAATTCCCTGTGTATATTTCACAGTCATTGTAAGCCGTGGTCAATAGTTTTGTATAATATTTGTGTTTATGTATAATATTAGAACTTTTTTTCAAAAATATTTCTTTTTTTCAACGTGATTGGCACTTTTCTTACGATTTAAATGCTTATTTATTGTATCAAATTTTATTTATAGGAGAGTCGCAACGCTATCACAGGTCGCGCGGCGCTGGTGCGTGCGTTGGGCGGGGCGGCTGCGCGTCGTAGTGGAACGGGGGGCGCATGCGCGTGTGCGGGTGCTGGCGGCGTGTGCGTTTCGTGCACGCAACGACCGCAGGCGCGCGCACCTCGGGCTGGCACACAGGTGAATACTGTAGTTTTTGCACGACTGCGCAACGAAAAGGAGGGTTATGTGTTTAAGCTATATGCTTTGAAGTTTGAGGCACTGTATTCAACAAACGCGTTAGTCGATTTTCCTGAATCAAACATCAATCGAACCGTATTGAGTGCCATCGAAGACTAGATAATATTCATAGTGGAATCTCCGTTATACGCCATATAGTACAATATAAAAAATGAAAGTCGAAATATTATGTCATGTGAGGTGTTGTTGAATAGATACTTTAACGATTGAAACTTTACAAAAGAATATTTTTTTTCTATCGGACACACTATGTACGAGGGTGGATTGAAAAGTACTAGGTCAAACAGATTCATTCAATTCTAAAAATCAAATCTACCCACATTATTGAGTTCACTTCAGACTAGTTACTGCAGTGAAGTTCGAAATATGTGCGATAATTTGCTGTCTTAATCAAAAATGGATAGCAGAAATCAAGCGTGGTAGAGAGAGCGTGAGAGATGAACCGCGCCTTCGACGTCCACTACTGACGAAAATATTTAAAGAGAAAGAAAAAAACTCCAATTTGAACGAACTCAAAACATCATAGTCAACGAATTGGGTTTCCACAAGATGTCTGAGAGGTGGGTGGTTCTGCGGCTGCTTTCAGTTGAACAAAATAGGACGCGGTTGACTATTTCACGTGACTGTTTGGAGTTATTGGAAGCCGATGCAGATGATTTTTTGAATCGGTTTGCTACAGTGGACAAAAATGGGTTCATTACTGTATGCCAGAAACAAAACAACAATCGAAGACCTGGTTCATCACAGCATAAAAAAGGCTAAGGCAATTTTGTCGGCAAATAAGGTAATGGCTTAAGTATTCTGGGACTCGAAGGGTGTGATTATGATTGATTATCTTGAAAGGGGTCAGAGTAGAAACTGTGATTACTGTGTCTTACTACGTCGATTACGAGAGGATATAAAAGAAAAGCGTCCAGTAATGCTCAGAGGAAATGTGTACATCAAGATAACGTCCGTGTTCACACGTCTGTGCAATCAGTCGCTGAAAAACACAATTGTGACTTTGAACTATTACCGCATTCGCCTTATTCACCTGATCTGGCACCATCAAACTTGTTTCTTTTCCCTACTCTAAAAAAGCGCTTGGGAGGTCAAAGATTATCGACAATCGACGAGGTCGAAACAGCAGAAGACGCATATTTTGACCCTAAGAAAGAATAATTTTTTTCAACGGTCAAAATGCTTTGAGAGGGCGAAAATGACTCGAACTTGATGGTGATCATCTAGAAAAATAAAAGTATAACTGATTTAGTGTGTGTTTATTTTATTGGTTAGGTCGGAAATTTTTCAATCCACCCTCGTATATATACAAACTACCGACAAGAATAAGTTACAGTTTTATCTAAAAATATATATCAATTGGTGCCGACACGTGTTATATAACAGGTGAAGTTGGGATCATATTCACCTCATGGTTAACCTTCAGACAAGCCTTTTGTAAAATCTTAAGGCAATAATTTTATTAGATTTCTATTAAAAGCGTACTCAATCACACTTGTTTCAATTTGTATCAATAAATATTTCGAATCAATATAAATAAAAGCGTAATAAATTAACATTTCTAAATAACAATATAAATTAATTTATAAAGTGACTCAGTCGAAGCACTGTTGCTAGAGATGTTGACGGCGAGTGCGTCTCTAGTAATGCGTTTCTCACTACACAATACCCGGTGCACGTCTTTCTCACGACCCGTCCCGTTTTTAAATTAATTGTTTGGTGAGTGGCAATACGGGTATCAGTGTCCTCTGCCTAGCACTTGTTGTGTTGATCAGTGATCAGCGACGTGGGGGAACTGATAGATTAGCAAACATCCCTTGGAGTGCGCTTCAAGTTCATTCCGTGACTTACTGTATTTCTTAAGGGCTTCCGTCCGCCTGAGGTGCTGCTGAAGGTGCGCGCTCAGGGCGTGGGCGTGGACGTGTGGGCGGCAGGCGTGGTGCTGGCGAGCGCGCTCACCGGCCGCTACCCGCTGCTGCGCGCCGCCGACGACGCCGCCGCGCTAGCCGAGCTGCATGACCTGCTGGGTTCCGCGCCGCTCTCCCGCGCCGCGCACGCGCTCGGTACGTGCGCGCACACTCACACACACATATGTGCACTACAGCGTTACGCTCTGTACGTACTTACAGTTAAAAGCGGACATGTCTATAAATCATTTCTGAAGTCCGACGGAATGCGAGAAGATCAGAGGCGGGGCTCTGATCTTCTCGCATTCCGTAGGTACACTACAGTCGCACACGAACACTTAGAAGCTAATCCCATAGTCTATGCGTCGCATCATTTTATGAGTAAGCAAACTTGTTCAAAATTAATAAAAGCAAATATTGCTACAGGGATTGTTGTCAAGTACATTATATATTTTTATGATGTAATATTAATATGGCTTTTACCCTCTCGAGTCAATGATACTTGAAATATATCGGCAGATAAATAAGTAAATAATACACAAAAAGGGAAAAAAAAACCTGGCTAGTTAGTACATCGAGCGCCTCGTTGTCAAAGTTTAGAACAAAATACCATTTGAATCGCGGCGACATGAACCCATAATTCGTGTATTTTCACTTCAGTCGTGTGCGTGTTTACCCTAGCAAATACGCTATGTTTTACCCGTGTCTTCCTCTCGGTTGCAGGCCGTCGGCTGGTGACGTCGACCACTCGGCGCGGTCTGTGCCTGCGCAAGCTCGCCGCGTGGCTGCGCTCGAAATCGTCGCCTGCGCCGCCGCTGTGCGTGCACTGTGCCGTGCCCGCCGCGCACTGCGTGTGTAAGGACGACCGACCGGTAGCGTATTCCTATAGTACAGGGGAGCAAACGAGCACAGAGCAGTGTTTTTTACACTGTATTAATTAAACGATGATATGAGTGACAATTATTAACTGCTTACTATAGTGATGTAACCTGAAACGATATTTAAGGGATTATTCTAAAATATCGAAATCGGTTAACAAAGGAACTGGAAAAGGAATTATTTTTAAATTATCCACCAGGACTTTTAGATTTTAAACCAACTCGACGTGTGCAGCAAAAATTAAAATTCATAATAAGATTTTGGATTACTCCAGGTGTGATAAGTGGGAGTTAAGCGAGATATCGGGCCCTTTTAATGAATAATTACGGTCATGAAATTGTGCAGTCGTTGGGTTTTTTCGTCCCATCTCCCCAATGAGCTAAAGGACTGTCACAAAACGGCCTCTTACGAACGCATCGCTGTAATTTGACTCCTAGAGCTTTTACCTCCTGTTCAACAGGGCAAGAATTTACTTGTTTTTATCGGGCATGGCCCTCCACACTTTCCCACCGCTGCTACTCTTATGTCTCCAGGATCGACACCGACACTTGTGACCCTTTGATATGATCGCAGGGAGCCCGAGAGAATGCTAAATACTGCCTTGGGACCCACAACTAACTTAAGCAGAAGAAAATAGTAGGAGTAGGAAGTGTTTCCAGTTTCTTGATTGGGGAAATCAAGCGGACGGTACGGGATTGCAATGACTTAAACCGTCAAAAAAAGAGAGACGGCAGCCAGGTGAAGCCCGGCTGCTATGCGCCAGGGAGATAAAAATGCCTAACACATATTGACTACACGTTATGTTGGATTATCAACTGGCACATTATATGCTATATATTAACATTTATGACATAATTGTGTGAAAGCACAGTTTTCCACGATATCCACGAGGTCACTGTAGTAAATTACTCCCGTAACATTTCGAATACCATTAAGCATTACATTTCGGCCAAAGACGAAACTCCCACAGTTTGTGGTGTGAGGTTTGTCCATACTTCTCAGCCTCGACCGAGATCACAAAGGGGTGATGCTACTAGGTGCAAACTACATAGTTTATTTCTAAAATTGCCGTGACCCGTGAGGAACTGTGCAATGTAATGATCTAGTAACTTACAAAATCTTGTATTTCTGTGCGTATGTATGGGCGGGCGTGTGCGCATGCACGTATGCACGCTTGTCTAATGAGACGTGCTAACGCCTCGGGTGTGGTACAGGCGGAGGAGTGGGACGGATCTCGGAGGCCGGCCGGTTTCCCGGACAGCGCCTTTGCCCTCGCGGCGCGCCTGCTGGAGCCCGATCCTCGCCGCCGCATCTCTGCCGCCGACGCGCTCACCCATCCCTTCCTCGCAGACTAGACTGCCAGTTGCACGTACAAACTGATATCTATATGACTGGATAATTAATATTGTTTATGATATGATACTCTGTGAGTTCTTGACGCCTATAAAATGCCCGCAACTAAAATATGTCTTAGGGACATGCGCTAACACCATTCATTGCTAAAAGTTCGGGCGGTAACATTATACGCTTGTAAATTGTTATCATTAGAGAAACTTGAAAATTATACTTACTTTTGTACAGTTTTAATATTTTAATGGAATTAATAGAAACCTAGGCTATTTTTCGTTTATCACATTTTCATAATGCTCTAAACCCTTAGCGATTAAATTCAATTTCGTTGAGTGGCCAGGATATTTAGGAAACTAACCCCATGATTTTTTTAATTCTCCCATGCGTATTAATTATCCAGTTACAGAGAGATCAATGTGACAAAACTGTCTGCACCCTGGCGTAGTATGTACCCCTCAGAGAGCAGAGACATAACCGACGGACCATCTTATATCTGTCGTAGTTGTATTGTATAAATCGCCATATTACATTACGGCTAGCCATTTTCATAAACAGAGCGCTGTTTTGATTTGTAGCGGGCGAAAGATTTGCCGGATTATCATTGCGAGTGGTACACTTCGTACATGCAGACCACAGTGGTGCTCCTGTCCGTCTACACTCCATGATGTGTACAGTCTACATGTTGGTTAAGATCTTCCATTGCAGCCTTATGTTGTTGATAATCTGTCTCTAATTTTGTGAGTATGTACAGTCCAGCTCTGTGCCTTCATACAGTCGGTTTTTTGCTAACATTTCTCTAGGAATAGCTCAGTATTTTCTTTTTACGAAGTACGCAACTGAAACCTTAAACATATTTACTGTAATATCAATAACTTCAAACAGATCACTACTACTACTACTACTGTTTATACACCAAACACACAAGGACATTTACAGCTCTGATACTTCTCCTTGTCATCTTGTTAAACTTGTTACCATTATTTAGGAAATATCGGAGGCTGTGAGCTTTACGTCTCTTTTGAGATAAATCGTTAAACAATTTTTATAAGATATATCGCTATCGTAAGTAATTACGCGAATAGCTACGCGTTCGTTGACATTTTATATTTATTCGTAATTAATTTATAAAGAAACGGTATTATAGTGTTGAAAAGAAGGGCTTCAGTCGAGTCGTTACCATTCACATATACAACGTGCGTCGAGCTTATATTTGTAAGCTGATAAGTGTAAAGTGTGTAGCTGTAGGTCACGTTTGCTCTGGAGTAACACACCAATGGTGACAGTAAACTTAGTTCATATTAAAAGTGCAATTACTTGTGGTGTGCTGTTGCTAACTTCACTGCGATGACGCCAAACTGAGCATTTGATGCACAAGACTACTACTTGTTTAAACAATTGATGATAATAATAATCTCTGCGAAATTAGTGGCACCAATTTGTATAATATATTTTTGTGATGTTTTTTGTTTATGTATTTCTTTAATCGGAATGAAATTTTGATGTTTTAATATACTGGAAGTGTTGAAATTAATTTTAAATGTTTTTTACGGTTTATATTTAATTTTGTTAATTTTAGTTCAATGTCACCAGAATGTCAGTTTTAAAATATAGGCAATTGACTTGTATTGTTATTAAAGGGTTATTTATTTTTAGGAAATTTCAAAGTCGCTATGAGTGTTAGGGGCCTATCACGAGATCAACTTGTGATATGATTTACAAATTTTATTTACTTAAATGTCTTTTAATTCTCTTTTGTAAGGAGGGCAACAGGATTGAATTGGAGGGGAGGAAGGGTGAGCAACGCATCGAATATGACAATATCAGTGTGTCTGTAGTCTTCAAAAGGCTCTGATTTCTCCTATGTCCCTCATATTTAAAAAAAAAAACAACTCTCTGTCATCCAGTATTGTTGAAGACAGGAAGCGGGAGTGAGAGAGCTAACTGTATAGTGGCGTTGGAAACAATCGTTTCGTAATCATTCAACGAGTTGTTTTCGTGATAGTGGTCTATGAAAGTGACTTGGATCTAAAATGTGTCCGTACGTAGCGGGCGTGTCCTGTGCCGCCCGCGCGCGTAAGATAGAATACGACGCATTCGCTGTACGCAAGTGCCTTACGACGCGTTCGCGTCACTGTTACCTCGCTGTTACATTCGTTTAATAAATATTATGTTCAATACAAGTCGTTTCACTCCCATGCTCCGCTGCAAGTGTATTGTGTAAATGTAACCGAATGGCGTTTCTTGTATTTGGCGTGACATAAAGTATCGACTACATTCGTACAATGGGATAAGACGGCCGGCTGCCACGGTGGTAACATAGCTCGGATAAGCTGTGCAATGTTCGGCCAAAGGTCGCGGGTTTGAATCATGCCACGAGTTTTTGATGTTTATCTATGTACCGTGTATTTGTTTACAAAAATCATAAATATACAACATTTCTTGATTCATAAGAAAATATAATATTAACTATATTTCCGATGTCCAGTACCCGTAACAAGTCCTTATCGTAAGTACCATAGCACGGGGCCTGGCGCTGTGGTACGGTGCTGTGATGAATCCACAGATATTATTACTTAAGAAACGAGCGCATTATGCCGAGCACCAGCGGGTCCGCTTAAATCGATCCTATATAATATATTATATGCATATCGCACACTACGCACGGGTACGCAGCGGCCGCATGTTGCGCCGCGCCGCGGATTTCACGCCCCGCTGCACTGCTTCAGTCGTCACACACTAGAGCAAGCGGACAAGAGCGTTTTGTTAGAGCTATCCACTTTGAATTGAGGCAACGTTCATAAGAAAACTACACAATACTAGCCAACGTAACACAACGACAACGAAAAATCCATCAACGCGCTGATTAATGCCGGCTTAATGTGCTAAGTTAGCATTTTACACTGTGATGAGAGCCGCTCCGCTCCGCTGCGGCCTAACATAATGTAGGCGTACCTTTATACGGAAGATCTTATTGTACTCGTTAAGATAAACTAGAAACAAGACGGTCCCAATACGATACTATGAGGAACAACGTAATTATGAAGCTTAAAAATGATAAAAAATCAATTATAGAGGATAACATTTTATTTTCTCTCAGCCGTTGCAATCATTGGGACCAAAATAATACAATCGTGGCTCTTTTAAAAATGTTTATTTTCGTCATCACATAAAAAAAAATTGGAGCAATACTTTGATACATTCCTATATTTAGTATAAAAATATATTAAAACAGTCTTCATTCGGGCAATAACTGCTAGCTCTCAAAGCAACAGTAAAGCGGGATCCGTACTCACACTTCTCACTTAAATGTAGTTTAAAACCGCCATGGAATGCGAATTACCGACTCAGAATAGCACTAAAGGCATGAACAAGACATCTGTATATAAACAACACGTAAGACACAAAATCCAATTTTTATTTTTTATAAATATGTCTGATAATAACTGGTAGTGATTCCAGTACTTCTGTTCAGAGGACAGGAAAGCAAAACGGATCTGGGGTAGAACGGATCGCTGTATCGATGCCGCAAGTCGGTCCCGCTCTAGAGCCGTGAACTAATTGTACCCTACGGACCACGCGCTATTTAAACAAAGCTAATTGTTTACCAAAAACTGCTTAGGTAAATGATAAGACTTCTAGGAGTTCTTGACGATGTAAATATCTATTCAGTGAAATTGTATATACGTACATAATATTATATTTTTCTGATCGAAATTAGCACTAACATAAGGTTAGAATTGCAAGGAGCTTATCTAACGCCAACGAAAAAAAATAATAAGAAAAGCTTGAAATAGGAGCTCAATTTTCAAAATATACAATTATTTTTTTTAATGAATGGGGGGGGGGCAAAAGAGAAATAGGAGCCTTTCTACAACTACCGACGCCTATGAACATCCACATAATTACTATGCCGATGCGTCCCCCCCCCCCCCAATGGGCCACCGACTATTCCATATTACTATTATTTTTATGTCATGACATATATTACCCAAATTTGCATTGTATATTTTGACACGAATGCGAACATGTATTATAGAAACAACAACACAACTCCACATCAGTCCCATATTTGGGCAGGCAGAGCGAACCGAGTGCTACGATATTATAGAAACACGTAGAGTAAACAAAAATAGATAGGCTATCTTTATCTCGATAAAATCTGGTCTAGTCAGTCCAAATGATTTACCGACAACACAAATGAAACCAAGCCTGACGATGGTCGATGGCGTTGGTAGGGTCACACGCCCCTCATAAGTGCGTCTAAAATCTGCCCTTTGTATGTTAGGCAAGCTTCGGGATTGAGCAACCCCGCTCACTCGATCAATACATGACTTGGCAAGAAAACGAATTTTCTCAGTGAAAGTGGCTCGGTGACAAAAAAAAAAACATCCTCTGCACTTTGCCCATGTGGGGACGTGTACAAGGCGAGAAGCATAAACATCATATCTTGGTTTTTCGATTTGTCTACACGCCTACAAATGGAAACTATACCCAAGTCTAATTCTTATATTTTTCAACCCTACTTGCAGTAATACAATAATACTTTTACAAAGTGACCAATCCATGACGGAAACATTGCAATAAAACTACTTTTACTCTACATTGCAATAAAATTACTTTTCATGTTTATTTAGTTATTTAGGCAGCCCGACAATTCAGCAGCTTAGTGACCATGGTCACGGTTGGACTGAGGTGTCGCATGTTATAAGAGATATACACAAAATAAGAAGAGCCAACATTTCACAATACTGGCTGTTCCTATTTTGAGCAGGTGTAAATATATTCATAACAATAATATAAAAAGTACAATAGTAACTAGTACTGTACAATATATAATAATGATCTTTGAAAGTTAGTGTTGCCCACTTCAAGACACGTGTAAACCAATTTAGCAGATTTCAGTACTTTACGATGGTGTAACTAGTAACTCTAGATAGCGAAACATTCTCACGCATAAATTAATACTATCCCATTCAGTGCCTTGCCAAGTATATTCTCTCATTATCATAGTATAAATGCATGTGTGTTTGGTCTCTTAACCTACTGGATCGGTTTGTTTTCAATGGGTTCCTGGATGGTTTGAAAATACAATTGGACCATGTATGTGGCCCTGCTATCAGATGACTTAATTTGAAGCTGCTATACCAGACACAACCTGTTCCGATATGTTCCTGGGTCCGATAGATGTTAGTAAACTGTCACTGACATCAATTATAAGTTTGTAAATTCTATAATAATAGAGAAGGATAGAAGTGATGCTATGTAGCGTTACAACTGAATGGGGTTGTCAGGACTGCAGGTATCTTTCCCTCACAAAACTGAGTATTTAAATCAGTGTCCTTGTCTGAGTAGTGAGTGTTTTGGGTTGATCCGCATGCGGCCAGTGTCATGTCCTATAGACTTTATTTTATTGTGATTTTAGTAAATATAAGTAATTTTTCTTGTGAGTCTGCATTATTTGGCTATTTTGCATTGGGGCGTTTGCCAGACAATTTGCATGATGTGTATTTCTGTTCTTATGTGATTTGAAGTATTATTTAGTATATATAGATTTTATAGTTAAATGTTACATTAGCCATAACAGGAGAAGCATGGAATATTGCAGCACAGCATTCCCTGCTCATATGAAGCAATGGCAATGAATGCGAAACATACAATACATATTGCATTGGGAATCGTGTGCAATACTTAGTAGTCATGAGGAAGACCTGCAAAATGTATATCCCTATGAGGTACTTTAAGAAAGCTGTCGAGCATAACAACACAAAAGGTTCAATACTTATTATTATTTTAGAGCAGTTCACAGCAAAAAGGCAAACATCTTTGAGGATATTAATGTCCCACATTTGCAGTGCGCGGCGTGTCTTTGATGACCCACACACTTGATCAAGTATAAAACTGTCTCCGTATATATTGACCCATATCTCCAATGTGTGTAGTGTAAATGGATCTAAATGAAGTTTTATAAAAAAAATCTCAATTCTAATAAAAAAAATTTTCAACAATAAAGATAATTAAATTTGTCTTACACTATGTTGTCTTGTCATCCCTGCAAGCTGGTGAAAATTAATTGACCACTGCATTACACATATATGTCTACAAACAGTAGACATTTATTAAGAGTGACAACAAAATTAAATTCTAAGTTTCTTCTTGAAGCTTTTTTTATTCTTATTGCTATTTCGATTACGATAGATTAGAAAAAAAACATAATTTAACTGAAAAATGTATCACAATATAATAATGTAGCTGGACAGTCAAGGTGTTTTACACGGGTGTGAAGAATATAACACTGAACGGGCAATAATTACTTACAAAATAAAGCACAAGCGAATGTCTTTGGAGTTTTAATTCTTCCAGAAGTTAGGATTCTGCTGCAGTCTCCGTTCAAAGTTCTGATACCATGTGTGTAGTGTGTTAAGAGGTATGTACGATACCCCGGGAGTTGGGGTCATTTGATCTTGTGTAACTGAGAAAGATGCAACAAAATTTACAAGGTTTTCTAACATCTTTTGAGCAAATGTTACATAGGAGTGTGCTTGCTGAGCCTGAAACCAACATACGTAACATAAGTTTTTAACTTCATTATTAATATAAAAATTTATATATTGTGCAGTATTACTGCAGAAAAATTTAAGTGTATTCACACAACAGATTTAACTGCAATTAGTTTGAGTGGAGAATTCTAATAGATTGGTATAGAGTAGAATATTTTAATAGAATAGAATACAAAATTTAGATAGTTTTATTATTGTCAGAGCATAAGGTCGTAGTTGATGGTGCAAGCTCAGACCTAGCCTGTCCTGTCTGTTCCACAAGGCTGTGGTCTGTCTTCCACTCTGTTTCACCTGCATGTTAATAACATGCTTCAAACTGGTGGCACTCATTGTTATGCAGATGATAGCACCAGAGATGCTCTATACACTGGTTGCGCCAATTTTCAGGGGAAGAAGTTAACCAGCACCAGAATAAACATGTCTTAAATCCAGTCTTTGTTATCAAAAATCTCTGAATAGGGCCAACTAAATCTAGTTCAATATAACCCCAAGAAGACACAAGTTTGTGATTTACCACAAAAAAATAACCTATGTTGTTTCTCCTTGGTTTCAATAATTCTTTCCTAATAGCTGCAGCTAGCATCTGAATACTTGGTGTCGAAACCTCGAGTAACATTCAGTTCTGCAGTCACTTGGAAGTAAATGCTAAGTTAGCCTCCCAGAAACTAGGCCCATCGGCTGCAACTTTGTAAAGCGCAGATTCAACCTCACATGGTATACTGCTCTCACCTTTGGGGTCGAGCCCTGCAATATCAGCACATTCCATTTGACTATATTCAACATAGAGTGGCTTGAATCATTGAAAGCCAAGGTCCTTCCAATCAGCTAGAGGCTCTTGCCTTGCATAGAGATGTGAGTTCACTGTGCATATTCTACAGCATTTATCATGAGCAGTGTTCCAAGAAATTGTTTGGACTAACACCTGCAGCTGAATTTAGTAACAAGACTTCACATCAAAATTCACCAGAACCATCTTGATGTACTGAATTCTGTGCATTTCAGATGTCTATGGGCGTTGGTGATCACTTACTTAAAAAAGTGCAACATGAATGCCATTAGAATTCAAATATCTACCTTAAAAAGTGAAAATTGTTAAATTTTAACTTACATCTGAGCATGGTAGCATTTGGGTATTTATTTCTGGTTCTATGGAAATACCTATCTGTGCATTATTGCATATTTGTTGTTGACCAAATGCACTCATAAATTTGTTATCACCTGAAAAAGAAATAGATTGGTTCACATAATATACCCATCAATTGAATTATACCCCAAACTGTTCCAGTTGGTTATATACTATTGAGTAATGAGGGTTAACATTAGTGAACCGGCGTGAAGATGTAATAAAACTTAAGAAAAAAATAAAATTGAAAACATCAAATCATGTAACGTACAATCCGAAATTAAGCTTTATGAGAGAACATGTGTCACAATTAATAAATAAATATAAGTGCCAGGTTGATGATGCAAGAACTAATTATGGTAAAATGACTATTCTGTTGGAGGGAGTTCAGTTGTTCAATAAATTGCCAGATAAAACTAGACAATGCAATAATTTGAAAATGTTTGAAGCCACACTTAAAACTCATATTCTAGTGACAATAAAATGAGTGTATGTTTGTATCCAACAACCCAGATATAAAAAACATGGTCTATGGATACAAAACTATGCATCTCATTATAAGTGAATTTATATTCCTATGAGAAATAAAGTTCTTTAAACATACTTTATATTTTTAATGATTGATACTTACTAGACAGTTCATGGAGTTTCTTCAAGTTAGAAATTTTGAATATAGCTGACGGTTTGGCATTAGAAATGTGACCTAGAGGCTGCCAATTTGGAGGAGCGTTTGGGTCTGGCCAACTCCAGTACACCACCGCCACGGTGCCTACCGGTAGCGGCGTCGCGCCGGTCAAGAATACAACCGCATGGTTAATAGAATCAACATCGAGAATTGTCGTTATCAAACTTGTTTCTGAAGCAGGAGTGAAATCAGTTTGTACCTGTAAACAAATAATTTGAAAAAAATCATTTATTCAAATCTCAAATGAACTATGAGAACTATAAGCAAACAACTCACTAGTCTTCCAGATACAATTAAACCGAATATATTTGCCATGTTTGTATAAATAATGTAAAAACAATAAAAGTTTAATTCAAAAATTTTTCAAAAGTTTTTATTAGGTAAAGTGTTTGTTTTGGATATTCTAGAATGTACTCGGACCCCAACAGTAGTGTTTCACAATTGACAATTGACACTGACAGTGGCATTATTGACTTAATTTTTATGATATATATACTTTCCTTCGTATAATAACAAGCTAAGACCAGGGGTCATGCGGCCTATTATGTTGTAATCGATAGCCTGTGTTTAAGTTCGACCACAAGCAGCTCGTGAATACATATAATTAAATAGTTTTTTTAATTAAATTCTTACATATACGAGGACGGCTTCCTTTTAAACTACAGACTTATACAAGTCTGTAGTTTAAAATGAAGTAACTCAGTTACTGCAACAAAAGTTTTTCTACAGAATTCTCCTTTTCATCACTTTATACCTCGTTGTGTGATGTTTCGAATCCTCCAAACAATAAGAAAAATTGTCAGACACTATAAAATTACTTTCAGCTATTATCGCTTCATTGGGTGAGAACAAAAACTGTATAATAATGTTACGTATTGGTGAAAATCATGGTCCACGAATCCATTATTTCATGTTTCGAAAGAGAGGGAACTAATAGGTGCTACATTTAGAAAATATGTAGGGTGCGGCAATAATTCGTGTCCTTTTTTCGATAACATTATCCTGATGT
Source organism: Eumaeus atala (assembly GCA_017140195.1). NCBI lineage: Eukaryota > Metazoa > Arthropoda > Insecta > Lepidoptera > Lycaenidae > Eumaeus > Eumaeus atala. Next base: position 820,900 of record JAFELO010000175.1, read on the forward strand.
TTTTTCGATAAGTGCCGTGACGTGTCCTAGGAGTTTGTTTGGTAGTATTAACGCTTATGTATAATATAATAGTGTAATTTTAGTTTATGCTCGAATAATTTTTATCCATTTTCTATGGATCTAGCGATCATCGTCGATCTCAGTCTCGTTTTTATTCCGTTTGAGTAGGTATACCAAAGGACTTCTGAACTGTAGCAGTGGAATAAGGCACTGCCAGTAAAATTTTGTAAAAAACATTGCCATTAAAAGGTCTGTCTTCACTTTCGGTTAAAAAATTATATTATGACATGCACCGCGCCGCGTCGGCAGGCGTGCTTAGAGTTTGTTGGCAGTGCTACTAACAAGTACGACAACCGGACATTTTAAAAAAATAAATATAGGTATTTTATTGTAGTAGGTTTTGGAAATACATGATTTTTTTACTTAGATCGGGTGAATTGTTGATAATTATGGCTACTTGAGCTGCCCTTTCATTACTAACTATTATGCATAGACATAACATTGCCAGATTAGGGAGGCCTATTCTGGCAAAAAACACTTCTGGCTAAGACGAAGGTGAAAGTAATTGTTAACCAAGACGGACGCTGGCCGGCATAGGCCTGCCTATGGCTTCCCTTCTATATCTACATTATGTCTATGGACTATCCGTCTTGGTTAATAGAGAAGGAAGATGAGAAACACTATATTATACTTGTCTATCCAGTGTCGCAAATCCCTTGCCTTAAAAAAAAAGAAAAGCCCGTTAAAGAGAAATGAATGAAGAAAAGAGAGGCAGAGGGTAAATCATATTTGCCAGACAGACGCGCTTTAGGCTGACCTCCCTCCTCTATCTATGTGTTATAATTTCTATGTAAGAATCATACAGATAACTGTATGATTCTTACATACAAAGTTACAATTACTATTACAATAAAACTACTTTTACGGATTTTGTGGCAAAAAGTTAAGGAAGAAACCATTTTCCCAATTAAGAACTCATCTCTCGGAACTATGTTTGCAATATAACCTTAAAGTTATCATTTGACGGCAAAAGTGGATCTCCACGAAACATTTGTAGGTAGTGCGCGTGGTGGCAATGCGTAGTCAAAGATATTATACTAAATTTTTTTAAGGTATCAAATAAATTGCAATAGCTTCAGTACACTCCAAAGAAATTTTGAAAAATTTATTTTTCAATAAGTTAGGTTAGAAGTTAATTGTTAACGGACAAAAGTTTCATCTACTATTTTCTTATTAATATTTTGCATAATTTTCCCAAAGAGAGTTTTTATTTGGGAAAATTTAATGGAGAAATTAAATCCTCATAGATGAGGAAATTTTCAATTAAAAACTAGGTTCCAGGCAGGTATGTTTGAATAAATAAAAATTATTACGAAATATTCGGTATCGTTTGTATTTATAGTATCCTGGGGAGCCATGGCCTTCTTTTGCAGGACAATGATGTCTCAAAAAGGGACCGACGAGCAGAGCAAAGAGTGCCGACGGGTGGGAGTGTGGAGACTGCCGATTGGCGATTTCTAATTCGAACCCCGGACGGGTTGGGCATCCATTTGATTGCAGGGTTCCAACGTTAGAGGGAAACGTCAGATGATCGAGCCGGACGACTCCCTTGTGAGCCTGGGCCCATAATAAGGACCCGACTAGTCGCCGATGTGATCCTGTTGCTAACAGGTCCGGGGTCGCCTCATACATGGCGCCTTCATTAAGACGACTGAGGGCTTCTGTGAGGTTATAATGATGTAGAGATCTCCCACTAGGGATTTCAGGATCCCCACAATAGACGGGAACCCACCCAGGGTATGCTGATGCGGCGTAAATTCTTTCCACACTTTAGTAAAAAAAGAGCAAAATGATGACTTCCTCGAGCCTTTTCCTCCCGACCCTTCAGGTTGTAGTGCCTTCACCTGAAAGCTCTCTAGAGGGGCTGGTTGGTCAACGAAAGAGATGTACCCACCTCGCTTATGGAATCCGCCAGTTTTGTGTCGTATGACGCATGATGTTTTGCAAAAGAGTCTATTGCATCCCATCCCTCCTCGCTATCGAATATGGAACAAATAAATGCAGGCAGCTGTCATCGCCTATTACCACGACGAGAACTGCCGTTTCATCTGTCCAGGCAGAAGGAGCAACCAAAGTGTAGCTCCTCATGTCCAGGGCTGCACCACAATGCAAGAGCTATGTGTGGTGAAATTAAAGGGCTCCGCTAGTACAGTAGCCACTTTGTAAAGCTGGGCCTAGAGCAACTCCATGTTGACGAGTGGCGTCTCCAGTCTGTCAGACAACACCGAATGGAATTTTTTTTGCTGAACCTTCTCTATATCCTCAGTTCTACGGGCGTATATTGCCTGCCATATGTCATTTAGGTTAGGTCCGCGTAAGTTGATTTATTTGAATCCATAATTGTTAAACTTATTACAATGGAGGATCCGCGCCTTGCAGTCAGAAAGTTAGGAGTCTGGGTATATATATATATATATAGTATACAAACGAGCAATCGGAGCCTTTCAATGATTTACAACGCCTATGAATACTCACAAAACGTATCAAGTGACCGACCGGGGAGGTATCCCCGGTCGGGCCGGCCCAATTCCGTTGCATAGGAGAATGTAGGGTCTTACACCATGCTTGGCACTACCTCCTCCTATACAACATGGCACTACCTCTTACAAAAAATAATATAATTTATATTGTAAATACCACCTTATCTGAGTGAATACCGTGCCTAACCATTCCTGTGTAGCCGGCGGCTTGTCAAATGTCATCACTCATTAGATAATAGAGATATTCTTTTGTTTCTTCGCCGAATAAGTTACGCGGAAAACAGTCTATAAATAAACTTATGAAAATAAGCTTTGTAGCCATGGCCTTAGAGCATTATAAAGAGATTCCACATTAGCGAAGTGGGTTCAAATTTCCTAGATACCGTAACAAATCATTACACCCGCAGATTTTATATATTTATAAATAGCTGCCTACTACACATTAATTTACCTTCCACATGAAAGTGCCCAAGTAATCACGTTCATATTATGCATGCGACCTACGGAAACGTTATTCGCTTAGGAAGTCATCAAAAATAAAGTAGGAGGTGTTTATATGTAACTCAAACTAAATAATACTTCCCACCAGACCTCCGAAATATACAAACGAAACACGACGTCTCTCCACTCCGATATTATGTACGCGAGAGGTATATATGTATATATCCGATTGTGCAATCACATTGCCACTTTACTTTATTTAAAAGAAATAGAGTCACAAGTGTATAATTAGTATTTACCGCCGACCGCGAGCATCAGGTGACGTCGACGCGCGACGGTGCGCTTCTTATAGAACCCGACTTGAAATATTATTCTGTCGACATTGACGTAGTCTGTAGTCGACCGCGACGACTGTAAAATTATAGGGCAATTTAAGTCACATTCAAATAAAAGTATTAAAAAGCGTAGTAAGAGCATTTGCTGGCGCCTTGGGCCGGCACGGTCGGGGAAGTATCTCTCGCTGTCATGATACCGCAACAGTGACAGATATGCTGTCGCGTTTCGTGCGTTGTGAGTAGCCGGTGGCCCATTGGAGGGGAGGAGGAAAGGACAGCAACTCATCCGCAATAATACGCATGTCTATGGGCGGCGACATGAATTAAAAGGCCACGATTGCTCGTTAGCCGTTTACATTAAAAAGAAATTAAATAAATTGTTAATAATTACATAGCCTGGGTAAATTGTTAGTTTTTTTTATAACATACGCGGGGAAAAATAGCACATGCCGGTCGGATTAGTCTTTTTCTTGGTTAGTATAGATATATGTTAATATTTAGTAAAGAAGTCATAAGGCAGAGTACACATAATGGGCTGGTTATACTCCCCGAAGAACAGACGGCAGATGGGCCAGTAAGGTTCTAGAGTGGAGGCCGCGTTTGAGAAAATGAAGTGTTGGTCGACCGTTTACCAGGTGGAAAACCATGTCCAGCAGTGGACCGATATGGGCTGATAATGTTTAATGATATATAGATATCTATATTGGCTGTGCCTCAATACAAGCCCTGGGTGACGTAAGAGTCGCCAAAGGGCACCAGTCTCTTAACAACAAAGAGGCTTCAGCGAGCTTGTCCTTTGGTATCCCGTCTGTTTCAAAATGACAGTGAAATAGACGTACCATCAATCGGATCGGTGAGTGGCAGCAGTGGCGCTGGTCCGAAATCTAATCTGCGATTGCCAATCCGCCTGCTCAGCGTGGTAATTATAAGCATTGACCTCCAATGGACGACAGCAGTAGAATTCGGTCCCTAGTTCCGGGTAGCTCCACCAGTCCTGGCCACGGTAGCGGCAAAGGTAACGGTGGAACAAGGGATGCTAAGAAGCTCCGGGCTATGGATCGCTACCAACGACTTAACCTGGTTACGTATAACGGACGAACGTTGAGACTAGATAACCCCTTAGTAGAGCTGGAGGTGGAACGGGGAAAAAATCGATGGCACGTTCTGGGGCTATGTGAAGTCCGAAGCCAAGTCGAGGACGCCATAATTATGCTACCGGACCACCTATTCCACTTCAGGGAAGGCGACAGTCCATCACAAGGCCGCGTGGAATAAGGCCCTCGTAGGCAACATCGTCGAAATCTCTAGTGTGTCGGGTAGGGTGGCGTATCTCGTACTTAAACCCCATAAGAACTTAAAATGATACAAGTATACGGACCAACCTCGACACATTCGGCTGACGACGTAGGGATAACTTATGAGGATGTCTTAAATGCCTTTCATAACACCTATAAGGCCCACTTCATGTTGTTATGGGGGACTTTAATGCCAAGATGGGAGTGCGATATGGTGTCGAATCGAGTCTGGGACCACATGGAGTCGGAAGTCGAAATAGCAGGGGGTAAATGCTGATAAACTTCGTCGAGAAGGAGGGCATTTTCTTGATGAATTCCTATTTTAAGAAGAAGCCCCATAGGAAGTGGACATGGCAGAGCCCCGATGCTGTGACAAGGAACGAGATTGACTTTCTTATGACGGACCGAAAGCATTTATTTAGGGATGTCTCCGTGATCAACAGGTTTAAACCGGAAGTGATCACCGACTGATTGGAGGCTCTCTGAATATAGGCTTTCGGCGCGAGCGCGTCTGATTAGT
>JAFELO010000176.1:14650-87467 GCA_017140195.1 Eumaeus atala
ACATGCGCTGTTAATGTTATACCATTATTTATTTATTTAACAATTTATGTACATATTTTTAACGCTGACAGTAAAATTCATGATCATCATCAGCAGCAGGACGGCCTGCACTGCTGGACACAGGCCTCACGTATAGGACGCCACAGGTCACTGTCACAAGCCACTTGCGGGGTGCGTTTTATGTCGACAACATCATACAAAAACGCATAATATAAAATTAAACAACAGTAAAATATACACAGTCATATGTTGATATGTGAAGACGTGGCTTTCATTTTTGTCAGGTTAAGCAAACACTATTGCCAAATGAATTAATGTTTATTTTTTGATACTTTTCACTTAAAAATCTACGCACATTTCTTCTCTCTACCGATCAGTAGACAATAAATACCGGTAAGATTTTATAACATTTTACCAGGTTCTTCTGCATATATTTTATGTCTGTATTCTGTGGGATAAATTGAAGAAATATGATATTAATAAACGGTTGTTCTTTATGGGAAAAGCGTCTATTATTAAAATACATTCGAAAGGGAATAAGTCTATATACAGGAATAATAAAACAATTATATTTAGATATACACGTTTATATAAGCAATTATAACGATTGCTACATTTTTTTACTTACGTTTGAAAGACATTAAGTAATGTAGAGCCGCTGTCGTGTTAGAAGACAACATTTTAATTATACCGTTTAGTAAAACTATTGAATGAAATCCGTTGCGGTTTTTGTGTGTAACTCACATGCATAAATAACAGAAACAAGGTGATTATTTCAATCTTCTTGCCCATTCTGCTTAGTCGTGGCTGTAGATTGTCAGTGAATAATTAAACATCACGACTTTTTGATCTGAACCGGGTGTAGGCCCCGACGGTATATTTGGATAACTATCAGACAGTCAAACATTTATCGGCAGGTTGTGAGCGGGAAACCATAAGTTATTTGTTAGAAGTTGATTTATAAACTCGCCGCGTCAATGTTTCACGGGAGGGTTTAGGAAGAGGCAGTGTCATGCTGCATGACACTACAGCCTCCCATGCAACGGAATTCTCCCGGCACGACCGAGGAGGTACGTCTCGCTCACTTCACACCGCGGTAAACGCGGTTACGTGTCGCTTGTCAGTAGCCGTTGGTCCATCGTGGGGGAGTAGAAAAGGAGGGCAACGCATCTGTATAACAATCATGCGAATGTCCATGGGCATCGGTAGTCATCAAAAGGCTGGTGTTCGTTTGCCCCCTTATGCTATTAAAAAAAACTTCAACAAGAATTGAAAAGTGCCTGTGCCTGAGGTCGAGTCTTTGTTGACTATCTCTGAGCCGAGTAAATCTTGTATAATACAACTCTAATAAGACTGGAGTTTGCGCGTTTACCGCTAAAGACTACCTTCGTTCTTCTCGTTTAAAAAAGACCCGAAAAACTATAGAGAGCATCGTAATGTTAGACATCAAAGCGAACGATGTTTAGTTTCGTGGTGATTTAGAAACTAGAGTTAGGGATAGCATCTCAGAAGCTCAGCGTGCTGAATAAAGCTGGACAGTAGTATTCTCGCAGAGGAATTTCTTTATAGAATAAGGGGACAAACAAGAATTCCAAGCCTTTTTACGAATACCGACGCCCAAGAACATCCACATAATTACTATGCGGATGCGTTGCCATCCTTTACCCCTCCCAATGGGCCACCGGCTACTCACAAACCGCACGAAACGCGATCCTGAAGATGTCACTTTGCGGCGGTATTATGTGAGCGAGAGGTACCTCCCCGGTCGTACCGGCCCAATTAATTCCGTTGCATGGGAGGATGTAGTGTCATGAACTATCCATGGCACTACCTCCTCCCATGCAGCATGGCACCACCTCCTCCTTGAAGTCTTTTAGTTGGTGGTGTAAAAAGTCCGACACACCCTTCTAGCTTACCCGGGGCGGACGGTACATAAAGCATTTTTTCCCTACGAAATACGGTGTCTTCATGCCAGTCCACCGGCTGCAAGTTTATAAAGCCCAGGTTGGACCTGACACGGAGAATTCATCTTTCTTCATTCTTCGTGCCAGGTGCACCTGAATACCAGTTAACACCACATGGTCGCACTCACCATCCCGTGGCAGTGTTTGCCCAAGTTCTATCCAACTTCATTCACTTGCCCTATGGAAAGATGTTAGTTTGCTATGCACATTCGTTCTTCATCTGCCACGCTCTTGATGTGCTTCTGTTGGAGATTCTGCCATGCTTCATTGCAGCAGATGCAGGCCGGCACGACCTACACATACAGGTCATAGTTACTTGGTAGTTTTAATTTTTCACTTCTATCGATATGTTGCTGTCTTTTTTGAATTTAATAAAACGTAGTGGAAAACAGTTTCAACGTTGTATTTTGTTTGTTGAAATCCCTCTAGGGCTTATTCATACAGCGGCATATATCGCCAACGTTGTATTTTGTTTGTTGAAATCCCATTAGGGTTTATTCATACAGCGGCATATATCGCCAACGTTGTATTTTGTTTGTTGAAATCCCTCTAGGGTTTATTCATACAGCGGCATATATCGCCAACGTTGTATTTTGTTTGTTGAAATCCCTCTAGGGTTTATTCATACAGCGGCATATATCGTCAACGTTGTATTTTGTTTGTTGAAATCCCTCTAGGGTTTATTCATACAGCGGCATATATCGCCAACGCTTGGTGCTTGTTACCTAAGAAAATAATATTACACCCACAGTTTACACCTATACGGAAATAATGCGCAGGACTAAATTGCAGTTTGTTAAGTCATTTAAGACAACAAAAGTTGGTATTCTAACAGTGCAGGCACAGTGGGAATCTGAATAATTTGTACATAACCAATGATTTACAAAAATACAAGATTCACGATTTCATACAGAACTATCTTCTATATTATAATGTAAAGAGGCCGTAATCATAGATATATCTATTTCTTTGCAAGTCAACCTTCGCGAATGGTTAAGTCGTTTTTACAAAGCAGATTCTATTTGAAACAAGTGGACAATTAAACCATATCTTTTTCAAAATGAAACTGAAGCACATAATTTTAAGTTGTTTTTAGATTGTACACAACTTTTGTACGAACGGTTCAGAGGCGCTGATTGTGTATCTTGGAGTAAATCGATGGGTATAAATTATGTAAATACCGTATAAATGTAACGAATGTACTTTTATATAAGAATAAATTGCTTTCATACAAATTGGATTTAAGAACACCGTCACCGTTAAGAACACACATCTCTTCCCATCTACGGGAAAAGCGGGAAGTCTTTCCCCCAATCGTCTCCCTAGTCTAGTAGACACAAAAGTATTCCGTTGAACTGTGGAGGCGGGAACAATAGCGCCACCACCCAGTAGAGTTCCTCCGAAAAAGAAACCAATTGGGCTTAGAATGATAAAATAAATTAGAAACTTTAAAAAATACATGTTTTCCCATGTCCCGTGGAATGGTCGATTGCACATGGAGGCATTGTGTGATCTGCTTCTTTTTTATACCATAAGGGGCAAACGAGAAATAGGAGCCTTTTTATGGACATTCGCATAATTGTTACAGAGATGCGTTGCCCTCATATCCTCCATCCCCCCTTAAATGGCTACCAACGCCCACGGATATCTACATAATGCAGATGTTTTGCCCCCCGTTTCAGTTCTTCATTCTGTCAGATATCTCGTTCACGAAACGCTTCAGCATAGCTGTCACTTCACAACGGTATGGTGGGAGTGGTGGTAGATGCCCTGTTGTGCTGACCCAATGCGGCACAGCTTCACGCTAATATGTACAGAATATCTCAATTTTAATCTCTCAAGTTTATGTGTTAAAGAATATTTTAATGTTTTCTTTATAGTATAGGGGGACAAACGAGCAATCGGAGCCTGTCAACATCTATCAACGTCCATGAACACCAGCATAACGATGCCGATGCGTTGCCCACCTTTCCACTCCACCCTATAGGCCCCCGGAAAACTGCACGAAACGCGACACCGTAAATGTTACTTTACCACCTAATGCCGTTGCATAGGAGCATGTAGTGTCATGCCCCATGTATTACACTGCCTCCTCCTACGCAGCATGGCACTACCTCTTACAATGTACTATAGTTATTGACAGATATCATTCCGTGGGAATAAGAGGCTTTTAGCAAGCTGATTCTGTTTAATAAAGACTGTGTTAAGTTGATAAATTGTATATTATTTGTAGATATGTTCTATGTTATTTGAGTATTTATTGATGAGACCCGCTGAGTTTGTTTACCCGGTTCTTAGCGGGACAGGCTTAGGCCTGAACCGGTGGTACATTCAATCGATGACGTTCAAAGCGTAATTTTTATAATTCTATTTTGAATAAAAATATTTTCATTTTCAATTAAAAAAAAACATACACATCCCAAACGCTAACCATTGAGATATTTCTGGACTCCGTATAAAAGTTTTCACTTAAATTCTTATCACCGAAACATAAGTGAGTTTAGTTTCCTCCTACTTCTGGTAATCTTATTTATAGAATTTTGTCATCGAATTGATATTTCATGTAAATATTTTATGCTTTGCTTAATATGGATAATTTTATTATCCATATTAAGCAAAGCATAATATGGATTAATTTACTAGCACAATTCTGGTCCTATTGTCCGTAGCATCATATTAAATAAATAAACAATGAATACGCCCTTTACTTCCATAATAAACATTTAAACTTATGATTATAATATAATTAATTAAAGTTTATACAGTTTATAAAATATTATCGAAAGAAAAAAGGAAAAAGATGGAAAAGTTTTGGAAAGGACCTGTAGACAAGAGAACAAAAGGTAGTCCGACGCTTAGATGGTTACACGAAGCTCTGAAAGCTGTGATCAGAAAGCATAAACGGAAATAGAGATCCCATAGTTTATAGCCCCATTATCATGAATGTATTTATTATACACAAAAATAATTCCTTAAATCAAACTTTTAGTTTGAGACATTAGCACTATCACAGACCCAAAAAAGCTGTTTAGAGTCTAGAATAGATTATTTTAGATGTTTATTTACTTCTCACATTCACAACTAAAGGAACTAATTTTCGGGTAAAACCCGGCGATAATTTCAACCGCCAGGAATTAACGCTATTTTTATCCGGGAGAGGAGTAGAAAGTTTTATTGTAAGATGTAGTGCCATGCTGGGCCGGTACGACCGGGGCGGTACCTCCCGCGCACTTCATACCATCGTGAAGTGATATCTACGGTGCCGTGTGGTTTGTGGGTAACCGGTCGCCCTTTGGGTGGGGTGAAAATGAGGGCAACGCATCGGCATAGTAATTATGTTGATGTTCACGGGCGTCGGTAGTCGTAGAAAGGCTCCGATTGCACGTATGTCCCTCTATTCTGTACAAGCAATAAATAAAGCGTAGACCGTTACGCTGTAGAAATGTTTTATATGATTTGACTTCCCATTTCTGGACGCGGGTCTTACATCGTGTCGTAAGGACAACTCCACAGGTGGAAGTCCCAAAAACTTGAACACAACTTACCAGTCAAGTACAACTCAATTTTGTAAAGTTAAGCAATGTCTTGTCTTATACCTTTTATAGAGGACGGAGTTTTCTTTCACTTTCACGCGTGACATGGGCGGAATAATTCAATACGGACTTTGAGACACCTTCTGCATTATTCTAATAGGCAGTGTAGGGAGACAAACCAGCATGCGGAGCCGTTTGCTCATCGACCACATTCGCATTATTGTCGCGTGTCGCCTTTTCGCTTACTCCAGTTACAGCGTAGGCGCACCATGTGAGTGAGAGGTACCTCTAGAGAGGTGCAGGTTAAAATTCGCTGCTATGCACCAACCCTTATATACAATCAGACGTCCTCTATATTGGGTATTTTTTGTAAATAATATGTCTGTTTTTATTACGAGATTTATAAACCTCAAATCTTAATCAATTATATATGCACTAACATGTGAGCGAGAGGTACCTCCCCGATCGTGCCAGCTCAAATACGCTCCAATGCAGCATAGCACTACTTCGTACTAAATGTGTAAATTTTATTATATGGTATGAATGCTAAGTGATTGATTGTTAAAACCATATTGTCGATTATTAGAAGTTACTTAGAATTAACACCTAGGTCTTCCTTCAAATAGCTAATTAAAACTAAGTCTAGTCACGTTGAGGCACATTAAAGCTTATTAATATTTAACGTACCAATAGTTTAGACTGAAATAATAGAAGATCTTTATCAGGATTGGATGTTAAATTAATTTTAAACTAAATAATTATAAATATATATAAATCATTCTATACTTGAATGAACGTATTGTCACTTCTTGATGGAAATTCAGTTTACATTTGAATAAAGAAATGAAATGTGTATACTATTCCACAATAATTATTTTATATTATTGTTTCTACAATTATTTAAATTTGACTTACACTTACGACGGGTTTCAATTAATCATCATCACGTAAAGAGTTATACTACAATAATTTTTACATTACGTATTTATACGTATACGTATTACGTATATATATATTTATTCTTAATTTTTTTTTCGTCTTGATCTAATCCCGTTTCTATATCCGATGATATTGGAGTCGACTAACCCATAAGAAAAACAAGGCTCAATTCTAGATTGGATTGAATTCGAATAAACCAATCCGGGTTACATCACGATGTTATCCTTCGCCGTAAGTGCACGCAGAAAAATATTTGTGTTAGTAAAACCCGTTGGGTACACGGAGATTGAACTTGGACCTGCTGGAATGGAAATCCGAAGCAAAGCACTGGACCACTGAGGCTCGATTTATCTAAATTATAATTATGTAACATTTATTAGTGTCTACAGAATACAGATCACTACGGAGAGTGTAAATAAATCTTGAGAAATGCAAATAAAATACGTTAAAAGGAGTATATTCTTATTATAAGACACATATTGCTCAAAATACGTTAAAAGGAGTATATTCTTATTATAAGACACATATTGCTCAAAACACATATTGCTCAAAACACATATTGCTCAAAACACATATTGCTCAAAATACGTTAAAAGGAGTATATTCTTATTATAAGACACATATTGCTCAAAACACATATTGCTCAAAACACATATTGCTCAAAACACATATTGCTCAAAACACATATTGCTCAAAACCTATCGGTTTGCATGTGATCTATGTTCTAAAAATATTCTCAAAAGGATTTTCATTTCATCCAGAGTGAAAGGTGAAACTATTTTCGAAGAAGATTTTAGTGTATGGTTTGTTTACGGATAAAGCTGAATCAGATAGCTAGCAGTGTATAAACTTGTTAAAGTTATATCACGAGATTTGCTGTATGGTTTCATCCGCATAAATAATTAGGGAACTCATTTTTCGGGATACGAAATATTTTTCTGTTATTATTTCTTGTAATCTAAATCTGTGAAAATGTTCATGATCTGTACTTACAAAACTGTACTCTAAGTACTTAAAAAAGCCATGAAAAGAAGAAATAAAAGCCAAAGAAAACAAAGCCAGAAAAGTAAAAAATCACAAGCACACACACAGCTTTCGCGATAATACTAGTTTGTTTTTCTATAATCTAAACTATCGCACGGAGCAAAGTAGTTACCCGTGATATAAAAGATGACAGGGACAAACTCACGCCGTGGGTGTATCGGTGACGGGGTATTTCGAATAACGATTCCGTCACATGATCCGTAAGATATTTCTTATCTTCCTATTATCTTCACACGTGCAGCGCTTGTTACGGATGCCGTTTATAATAAAAAGGAAAAAGCTCTTTGACGCTGGGGATATGCGCAATTATTGAAACAAAAAAGTGTAATGCGGTGAATAGAGCGGCATTTTATGGTTTTATTTGTACCACAAGCTGGTACCCTCAACTACGTCTGCGCAGATTGGATGTTGTTAAGTTTATGATGGCAGAAGCATTTAGTACTTGGCATCAGATATTGTAGACCAATATCATTCGTAACGAAGTCATAAGGCAGAGAACTAAAGCATCCAACATCACGCGAAAAATGAGCTCGCTGAAGTGGCAATGGGCTGGTCGCACACTCAGAAGAACAGATGGCAGATGGACCAGTAAGGTTCTGGAGTAGAGGCCGCGTTTGGGAAAACGAAGTGTTGGTCGAACGTTCACCAGGTGGGAAGACGATCTCCGTGCAGCAGCTGATGCGAGATCGGTCGTCGTGGCGTTCATTGAAAGAGGCCTATGTCCAGTGGTGGAAAGAGAAGAACTGATAATGATTGTAGACCTTTGAATACAATATCAACAGAAATTCTCATCAAGCCATTCCCATTTTCTTTATTAAATAATTATCCATTCATTAAGCCATAGAGCCCGACTAAAAAGTCCGGCTATATGGACACGTGGAACACGATGGATATGAAACTAAATAATAGCCTTTGCGGTGCCCAGTGTCAACAGCTTAAAACAAAAAAAGAAGCATTAAAATCCGTTCCATGGTTACAAACATTTCGTCTGTATACAAACATTCAGACAAGACATTCAATAAACGTTGTTGAACTTTAAACATCGGGTGATGTTTAAATTTCAACTCAATCATTTTATAATCTTTTCTTTTAATAATATGTAATATGCTGACAGTTTTATTTTATGTAAAAATAGATAGATTTCATAAAATGGGTGTAGGTATAACCTCTGGACATCATAAATGATTAAATTTTATATCGCTTCATTACTTTTGTCATGCGGCAGACAAATGGCTATTACGGCACGACTAATGTAGCACCCTTACTGCGCACGGCATATAATATGTAATATTTTCGCTTATTCAATTGTCTGGGCTTTTAATTCGTTGGGTTTCCACATCAGATATTGTAAACCTTGGAATTCTATACATTTCATTTTTTCCTAAGGCACATTTGCACATCTCTTACAGTTTCATCATTTCACGTAATGACAAATAATTTTCATATACTTATTATAATTTAAGCGTCTCCTCCTATGAGTTACTGGGTAATATACCGTGCCACGAAGATGAATGGAAAAGAAAATTAATAAGTACTCAAAATAACACAAGCCGCAAGACATATTATATATGTAGCGGTTTTATTTAAAGAATAGGAATAATAATCAATATCAGGCTTCAATTATTGATTCTTCCGTCTCATATCAGATTAGATTTGACTATCCCCGACTATCACGGCAGTACTTCCACGCGACATCACGTGCCATCTTATATTATTGTAAAGTAAAACAATAATTTCTAGACTTTCTGTATGTCTTACAGCTTAGCTGATCCTTCTTGTTTCTTCATCCGATGGCAGCAGATGTTCCAGATCTTTAACTTTGATATACTAACATAAGCTGCTTATCACCCTGAACAACTCAGTCCAGTCCCTGAAGATTCTACATCAGATGTTCCAGTTTTCCACACAAATTACACTTTATGTGTTGCCCAGGCTTATTAGCTATACAACGTAAAAAGTTTCATTCAAATCCGGCCATTCCGTTTAGTGATTAGCCTGTACAAACACACTAACATACAAACAGACAAAAATTTTGTATCTACCATTTTTTCTTTAACACCCCATAACTTTTGTTTTTGAAAAATATTGAATGTACAGACACACTTTTGTGTTTAGATTCAGTAGTCCACGGCTGTCAACATTAGTATACTGTTTATATATGCGTTATCCTCCTTTCCTTCTCCCCTCCATTGGGCTACCGGTACTCTCAAACCGCAAGAACCGCTACACACCAGTTGTCACCTCATGACGGTGTTATCTTAGCGAGAGGCACTTTCCCGATCGTGTCTAGCCGTGCTATGGTTCTACCTCGTTCGAAAGTCTTGGTGTACCTGCCCAGTTTCACTATAACAATTAGTCCACATATACCTTAGAATATATCTACCCACGGTCGGGTAAAAGTCTTCTTTACCTACGATTTCCCGCGGGATTTCGTGGAAATGCTTTTGCCTTCCTAATTGTGTTTTTCAGTGAACGATATAAAGAGACCTTTTTACCATGGAGAACATTGATGGCGGTGGATATTTATTGTGAACTAGAGATACACCCAGGCTTCGCCAGTGAATAACAGGGGACAAATTGTTCACTAACCTTCCTCAGGAATTCTATTTAAAGGTTAAAAACTAATGCGAATCCGTTCAGTAGATTTGGAGTAAGTATTAACGTACAGGCGGACCGCTTTTAGAAATAGAAAAAGAAATAGGAATAGTAATAGGAGTAGAAATAGGAAAAGAAATAGGAGTAGAAATAGGAAAAGAAATAGGAATAGAAATAGGAATAGAAATAGGAATAGAAATAGGAATAGAAATAGGAATAGGAATAGAAATATAGAAATACCTTCATTCAGTGGGTTCACTATTGCAATACGGACAAAAGTAACAAGATATTAATACTAAAGAACGTACAAATAAAATAATAATAATTTTAGGAGTTCGCATTTGTTAAGTTGCAAAAGAAGCATTATTTTCTTATCGAGCCTCTGCGAAACCTTTCTGTTACATTGGGGATATGCTTTTAAGTAAACAAAACAATCCGGGAAGGCTTGGGACCAAACGGGACTAATTGAGACTTGCTGAAAAGACCACTGAATATCCATTGAAAAAAAAATCAACTAAATTAAAAATTGAAACCGTATATCAGACATTTTAATTTACTTTCACAAAGGGTTCCGCGACGCTCGCCTCCCGGTTGCGTGGTTAAGTGATTAATACGATTTTTTTGTGTCTCCTACCCTCCTCTTATCCTGAGCAATTTAGTTGGTAATCAATATATAATGAGATAAGCGGTTACACGTATCTCCTTTTCTTGTGATTTTTTATAGTATATCCCCACAAACGAGCAGTCAATCTGGTGACCATCAAAGCCCATTGACATCCGCACATTCAAATGCATCACGAGGGAAATATTCTGTAGAAAACTAGTTACTTAGTTTATAATTAGTAATAGGCTTGCGTTTCGTGCGATTGCAAGTAGCCGGTGGCCCATCGGTGAGGAAAAAGGACGGAAGACTACGCAATAAACATAACAATTATGCGGATATTTATGGGCGTCGGTAGCCATAAACAGGTTCGGAATTCACGTTTGTCCCCACGTTCCACGTTGTTGTTTGTTTGTAATATATAAAAAGGGGTATATTAAAAATAAATTTATGAAAGGTTGTATAGTCACGCTGCATTGCAGGTGAATGGGGCCGACACGACCGGGGAAGTACCTCCCGCTTATATGACTCTGCTAGGAGGCAATTAGAAGATCACGTTTCATGTGGTTTGTCAGTTTCTCGCCCCTTGGAGGGGAGGAGTGGAGGATGACAGCATAATAATGCAGATGTCTATGGGCCGGAGTCAGTCCGGAGTCAGAAAGTTGGCGGTGCTACGGCTGGCGGCCATCGGTCTGTGCCAGATTTCTCTCTGCTCGTGTCGGCTTGCCCGTCTCATTATAATAAGGGAAGAAGGGAACAGGGAGTGCACTTGCGCCTGCTTACAAACTTTTGCACGAGGACGTCATTAGGACCTAGGCGCTTAAAACCCTAAAATAGTTATTTTTGTAAACGTCATAAGAATATCTAGCGACAATTGCCAGTCCGGGATGGCAGAATGTAATAGGAGATCGTCTTGGCGTCCAATAAAATGTGCAAAGTTTCCCATAGGATCCCTAATTGGGACCTTGGAAGGATGGCGACCCCATTGCACGCTCCCAGATCGTTAGAGGAACAAACTGCAGGACTCCCACAGAAGGGTTAGTATAGGTCCTGTAATAAGGGAACGGCCTTTCAGCGGTATATCCCTGTTGCTAACACATCGGGGCTCACGTCAAACCCCTAAGGTATCTGTGAGGTTTCACTGAGATAGGGTTCTCCAATAGGGAGCCCAGAATTACCACACTGGTCGTCAACCCAGATAATGTTAATGACCCACCATGGTTCAATCCTTGTCGTGGCGGTGGGTCTTAGTAGCCTGGGGTGAACCCAGTCGAAGTTAATTGAACCGAGGGGATCTTTGCACCCCTCTTACAAGAAGAGGGGCTTAAAGATCAGGAGGAGGAATCGCTCTCGGTACCCCTCTTATAAGAAGAGGGCGCCACATCTTAGCAACAGGAGGTGGCGCTTTTGCGCACGGGGCAAGGGACGAAGATGGGAACCTCACCCCATTGCACTGTCCCAAAGTCGGTGGGGTTGTCCTGTAGTGCTGGGAAACCCCATCTGTGGAGTCGGTCCCATAGGGGGCTGACTAGCCGTCGAGGTGCCCTGATGGTTGTTGTTCCGGGGCACCTCACCAAGGGCGGCACTGATGGCACTCGCGGTGGTTTTTGTGGGTATTCGGCACTATAATGTGCCGCGAGCCCCACCTCTGGACCCCACCCAGAGCAGTGAAGGCGCTTATGCGTTTCCCCACGTCAAAAAAAAAGGTTATGTTAATGCGACGTAAAGCTTTCTTTAAAAAGGGCCTTTGTCCACGAGTAAACCAATAATTGATAATGAAACATTTCCTATTTATAGACATAAAACTTTAAAGTAGATATACATTAATTCGCTTCAATAAAAAGAACGCTTTTAAATTTCAGTTTAAAAATACACAGTTTCTCGTTTCTCGCTCAAGTTTCTTTTGAACTTGATAATTAAACCCTTTCGTTTTAACAAAGCTTTTACGGTCTAAGGTAACTATTAACTAATTGTTCTAGTTACATGTTCTGTATAACTTTTAGTACTTTCATCTATTGTCTGAATGAGAACTGAAACAGTAGAAGTGCCGTGGTGCTTTGCAGCGGAATCGGGCTGGAATAGCCGGGGTCTACATGCCTCTTACTTGGTACCACCATAAAGTGATACCTACGATGGTATTTGTCATGTTTCCTGCGTTTTGCAAGTTTCCGGTGTCTCATAACGCAGGTCTGTTGCGATCCTACCTGTCTTATACAGATGCACGACAGCTATGGGCTGGGCAACGTTAATCATAAAAGGGGAGGCTTCGTCATTTGCCTCTTATACGCGGTGTTTTTTGATTGCGAGCCGAAAATTTGAAATCTATATCAATAACTGAACATGGCCTATTGCCCCCCCCCCCATCATCCCCCGTTGATAGGAGGAATGCGAATGTCCGTGTATCGGTAGTCATCAAAAGGCTCCGATTTCTCGTTTGCCCCCTTATGCTATAAAAAAAGAAACATGTACATTCGACATGATTATGTTGTAAGAGGTAGCGCCATGTTGCATTGGGGATAAATTCGTCAGGCACGACCGGGAAAGTACCTCTCGCTCACATAGCACAGCCGCAAAGTGACAGCTATGGTGTCGCGTTTCGTATGACTTGTGAGTAGCCGGTGGACCATTAGAGAGGAAAGCAAAAAGAAAACTCGTCTATAACATTTACGGATATTAATGGGCGTCGGTCATCAGAAAACTGCCGACTGCACATAGTATATTTTTAAAAATGTCAGTTTCAGGCTCCAAAATGTTCGCAAACGTGACCATGCTGCTAATAATGATGACGCTGTCATCGGTCACTGCGCAGACGTTTCAGTACTCCCGCGGCTGGACGAACGGCAAGCGGGACGGGCCCAGGCGGGATGAGGAGCTGCGACTGGAGAGGATATTCAGCCCCTGCCAGATGCACAAGCTGAAGTATCTGCTGGATGGAAAAGCTGTCAATGAGAAGGTAATAATCATGAACATCCTTTTGTTGACTGTTCCAAGCTGACGCATGTGTCCAGTGTCTCCACCATAGTTCAAGCGGTGTTGTGGCCTTGACGCTCAGGAACTCGCGGATAAACACTGACATTTTGGGTGGAGTCAACAGAACAGAGGAGACTGCCCTTTGTAGCCCAATTATAGGAACAGGAGAGCAAAGACCAGAAGAATGAGACGCTTGTGCGCACGGGCAAAGGGCTAGGATGGTAACCGCACCCCATTGTACTGTCCCAGAGCTGGGGTTGTCCTCTATCGGGGCACTTCTGTCGGTCGGGACTAGATGAAGGGCAGTCTTCAGCTCTGGTCAAGCTCGTTCGTTTTAACCAAGATGGGGGATCGAGTTTTGTGGGGTGATCCTGAGTCTTGCTGGAAGGACCATGCTTGGTTATTTAACATGGTGTTATTTAGGGGGTTTAACTACATTCACAAGAATGATACCTCGATACACTTGTGCCGATGTTTTGATTCCTTCTTCACAAAAATATGGCTTATTCACTTCTTCATGGCTACCACCCCATTAAACCATCACTGAAGTCAGATAAGCCCCACGTTACACTCTGCCGAATAATTGCAAATCTTCCTTAGAGCTTTGAGAATAAACACGTACATTCTGTTTGTTAAAATGTTGCTCAATTGTAAAAAAAATCTCATCCGTAAACAATTTTTTTCTTCCCTTGCGTACCGCTTCAGCAGTTGTTTCGATTTTACCATTACGATGACCATTGCGTCTCTCATGAGGCCTAAGTCCAAAGTTTAAGTGCGCGACATGGTTCTAGGTACTATCTTCATTTACCGAGATAAAATCTATTGCTTTCGGGAAGGATTTCTTCGAATTCTCTCCTTTACTGCTTTGTACACCTTTTCCGTACAAACACTACTCTCTCTCATTGTACCCATTAATAGCCCGGTACACAAACATTTTAATGATACCAGGTGTGTAGTTTTAAAAATTGCATTTGAGTCCATACCTACTTTGTGTAATGCAATCACGGCCATTCCGTTCGCTTTATCACCCCACTCCATTTTAATATCTCAAAATATTGCACTATGTATTGGCGCCAAACTGAGAAAACACAAGGAACAATCGTATAAAAATGACGGATTCCAAATTCAAATGTCATGTTTTTTTATTGTAAATTATAACATGACTTATGGCCAGACTAATAGTCGTGCATTTATATTTGTATTAAGTCTACGTAGACTTCGAAGCATCTACATATGGCTGAAGGCTGCAAGGAGAAAGAATTTCCGGATGTTTTTTACAGCAGAACGGTATAAGCGAGAAATTGGATCGAAATGACTACCGACACCCATAAGCATCCGCATCGCATCTGCATAGCCGCAGACACTCTCGTACATCCCAAAAGACCGCCGGCTAATACTAAAGGAGCAAAGTCATCGCTGTCTGTGGTGGTATCATCGCTGTCTGTGGTGGTATCATCGCTGTCTGTGGTGGTATCATCGCTGTCTGTGGTGGTATCATCGCTATCTGTGGTGGTATCATCGCTGTCTGTGGTGGTAGCATCGCTGTCTGTGGTGGTATCATCGCTGTCTGTGGTGGTATCATCGCTGTCTGTGGTGGTATCATCGCTGTCTGTGGTGGTATCATCGCTGTCTGTGGAGGTATCACTGATTAGGGGCCTCCGGTCGTACAAAAATGGGTGTTGCTCAATCATAATAAATTAGTACAACGGATCGATACAGAGACATCTGTGGGCCAACATTGGTAACTACTTAGACTGCTTTGAAGATGAAATCTTCTTTCGAAACAGGTCGGTACTGTTGTATTAACTACGAAGCAAAAGTAGTCGATACAACATGCAAAAGAGGGCCCCGTGATGTACGGTGCCCGAAAGAGCCTATAGACTAGCGCTAACCTCGCGACTTCATCCACATAAGGGCTTGAATCAATCTCTAGGGATTTTTTTCGGGATGAAAAATATTTTTAAATTATCTAGATTGTGACCTATATGTATGTGGCCCAATGGGTGGTTCGCGCACCTAAGGACAAGGCATCTATCTGTACTTGCGGATAGCGCATAATGGTTCTTGGTAGTCACCAAATATCTCTTGTGCTGCTCGTTTGTCCGCCTATGTTATGTATACAAATTTTATTCCAACCATTCAGTAGTTTTCATGGCGCGAATGAGTAAAATACATAAAAACCATAGGGAGTCCCTAATCCATACGCTTGCTTAGTCCAAACTGTCTAATGCTTATTTAGTTATTTACGTATTTCAGTTACTGACTCCGTGTGAATACTTAGAAGAGGTTGGCGAAGAGCCCCGGCGACATAAACTGAAACTAGTACAAGACTCATTGTACGATACCTTCCAGTAAACATAGAACAAAACATGCGATATTATGACAATCACCAATATTTCTTTGAATGTATACATTTTACAGTTTATTTGGTTTTAACAAATATATTATTAAGTTACTCGAGCTATTTTTAATGGAATAAATAAAAAACATATTACTTTGTGGTAGAAAGTGTTGTACATTTTACATAGCGTCATCTAGTTTAATGGATACGAATTAAATACTGTATGTATTAAATGTAAATCAAACTAGATGGCGCTATAAGTATGCACACATTTTCGAAAGTATAACAATTTCTTCACATTTGATGGACTTTATTTTCATTAATATTAATAATAATTATTTGCAAAAATTATATTCTAGCTAAAATGGAAAAGTTAAATAAATCACCATTATCATTGAACAGCTTATTTATGATATGTATTTAGTATTCTCAATAATACATATACGGCTGGGTACTATGTATTATATACAACAATAAAAATATTATTAAAGTAATTATTTACTCCATAAGATAATCAATAATTGTAGGATTTAATCTACAACTTCAAACCAAAAAAGTCAAATGTTAGTATAATAATTAAAAACGAATATTATACTAATTAGTAATAATAAGAAGCATTAATGATAATTATATATTGTGTACAAGTTATTTAGAACGGATAAATATTGATTATAAGAAATGTGTTTTATTTGTTTACTACAACTTTGTTACAAACGAAGACTGCTAATAAATAAAGTAAAAGGTCTTAAAATACAGTCCCGAACTGGTAGACCGTATTCACCGGATCGGACTCAAGAGGATGTGGTGAATACACGTTTTCTTTCTTTTTTCTCTCTAATGGACATATTACGGGTTGGCGGCGCTGTTGCTCCCTCCTCAACCGTACTTCGGACTAGCAAAGACTTTTGCGTCTTCAGGTTTATAACGTCTGTAGCCTGAGGCGTCTAAAGACTCCGATTGCTCGTTCGCTTTATTTTATGTAATGAAAATTGCGGTGTATTAACCGGAACGTCGCTATAATTTAAGGATAAGCAAGATTTGTGATCCCATTACATTTTGTTTTATAGAGACGTTGCTTAATTAAACTTTACTAGTTTTACTATTCGACGACAGATGTCGTTAAACCATGGAAAAAAAATATCACCAACACACGACACGAATAACAATGACATTATTATCAGTCGGTTTTTAGTGTCAGTGCGCGCGCGAAGTAATAAATTTTCTATGGCTCTAACGAGCTGTACGAAACGCGAATGCACAGCAGCGATGTATATCTAAATTGGACTTTCTTTAAAGTATTCCACTTACGTATACATACCTCAAAATTTAAATAATTCTACCGGTTTTTTTCGATGAATATATATCCTTACGGATGTCGTGAGACGGAAGAGAGACTGAATTAGAATATTATAAATATATATGAGAGTGGTTGTCTAGTTACTAAAAAAGTACTATACGTTTGCCCCCTTATAATATAGTAGTTATAACA
Organism: Eumaeus atala; assembly: GCA_017140195.1. Classification (NCBI taxonomy): domain Eukaryota; kingdom Metazoa; phylum Arthropoda; class Insecta; order Lepidoptera; family Lycaenidae; genus Eumaeus; species Eumaeus atala. Next base: position 32,127 of record JAFELO010000176.1, read on the forward strand.
AGTCAGTCGGTCGACATTCCATTAGGTACGTACACACTTTGAAGCCAAAAATAATTAGACAATATAGTCAATTGAATGTATTGTCAATTCTTGATGGATATTCATGTTGACACTTGAACAAATAAAATATATAAAAAAATTGTGGAAGTATATATGTCGCAGTCGGACCGTCTAAATCGCCGTATTTCATTACGGCTGGCCATTTTCAATAATAGGCCGTTTTGTTTTGTGACGGGCCGACGATTAGCCATATTGAATACGGCTGAGCGAAATTGCGCTAGCAAAAATTCAGGGTTATATGACATTCAATAAAGCCAGCCTTACTGAAATTAAGTGAATCATTTTTGACACCTCTCTGACACGTTTTAGTCCTTAACTTTAACGCTCGCCGTTGATGGATATGAAAGCAACAATGGCGTCAATTGTAGAATTTAGAAAAATACAAAAACTGTACCCAGATAGGTTCGAAGGTTAAGAGAGTGTTACGCTCTCGACTAAGCCTTGTTAAGGTAATTTTTTTATTTGGCCTATTTTCATACTTATATCGATCACTATCAAAAAATCTAGAGATTTAATGAGGCTAAACGTCAGCTGTCATATTAAAGAACGTCTCGCAATGACAATCCGGCTAACCGTTAGGCCGCCACAAAACAAAACGGCCCTGTATTTGAAAACGGCTCGCCGGCGATTTGTACGAAACGACTACGACATATACAAATTATTTACTAATTCAAGCGTTAAGTAGACTTCGTGTTGCGGATAGTTCAGCTCGGTCAAAACGTCTAGAGGTGGAGAAAATAAAAATGAAATGAAATTGGGGACGGCAAAACATCTGGCTTTTGACATTACTTACTTTTAAAAAAATATTTTATTTTTATATTTTCCATACCAATCTATACCTTAAAAAAGAGGTCATTACGATTTCTTGTGGCAGTTCTTCAATTCTTCTCTGAATGAAGAAATGAGAGGCATCTCCGAATTGAAGAATTATTCACTTTTTTATAATTTGACTTTTTGTAAGATAGTTGTATGTCGCAATAATTCATCTATACTTACGAATCAAATGTTAAGATTTTTAAACAAGTGTTTATCTTATATAAATTTATTGTACTTCTGGTATGTATTAGGGTTCTGCGTGTTAATTGTAACAGTTTCTTCTTAAGCTTTTATTTTAAATTTCGGGTTTTCATGAATAAACTCTCCTTCTCTCTTTCTCTCCCTCTATCTGTCTATATTTTGTAAGATACTTAATTAGTTTAATAATGAATAACAACAATTTGAAAATAATTAGTCTTCATCAGTTGTAGGATGTCCTCAGCTAGACATAGAACACCATAGATCACGGTCACGAGCCACTTCTCCGGCGTCTCACAGCGACGAAGTCGCCAGTCCCCGGGTAGGCGGCGGCTGTCCGAGAACACATTCTTCAGTAGCCGCTAAAATAAAGTTGGTAAATAATTTGTAAAATGACATGTTTCATAATACGTATTCTGTATCTACACATTTGTATGGCAGTAGGTACTAAGTAGTACCTATAAAGTATATAAGTATGTACATAGAATTAATTTAATATGTCCGAAGTATTGCGAAACTATTTCTTATTCAATAGTAATAAGGTATAATATCAAACACCAGCTATTATTCATTAGAGACTTACCTGAAGTCTTGTATAACTTAAGTATCATCTATCATTTGTAACGAGTGTCATTATGTGTATTAAGCCTGATGATTATAAAGCATTCATGTGCTACGCACATAATGGCGTCATTAGTGCAAGTGCCTATCAAATAGAAAAAAAAAATAATTATAACTTCGAATTTGGACCAGCCATGTGTAGAGTGTAGAGTTTTTATTGCATTTTGTTTAGGTAGGTATCTTTCTATATACAGCCGTGCGTGTGTTCTATTTTTAAATGTATTACATTTAATGGAATAGGTATGTGTGAAGGTATATGTAGATTGTAGTAAAAGATTTATTACAGAATTATATAATATATAAATTTTTAAAAAATAATTTAATGAATTCCTTGCTCCTCTTTAATTTTTTTATATATGTATTCACAAATTCACAACATTTAAATGAAATTAGAATAATAGTCATTATAGAACAATAGTAACACAACACGGGCGGAGAGTATTCGAGACACAGGCGTTACAGCGACTCATCATGACGGAGTGGCCTTTAAACCTCTACACCTTCAGACGGGTAAAAAAACTCGCGCACGGTTGTTACTTCGAGCCGTTTTAGTGAGCGAGAGGTACACCGGTGGCGCCGGTCCAAACTCGATGCAATGCAACACCTCTTTTTCCAATCATAATAACCAAATCATGAACTAGTAAATAAAAAGTATAAGTGGGTAAAAAAGTAACCATTTCCAGTTTACGGACTGATACTCCGTCCTAATAACTGGCAACACTCACTGGCGCTTAGTAATATTTCCGCGGACCGACTCAATTAGACCGTAGGGATGCACCTCGCATTACTTCTATCTATGTCGATGAACGGCAAATGTAATAACATTGAATAATATAGATATAGAATCATAATAAAAATGAGTGCCATGTTGCATTGCAGCAGAATTAGGCCAGCACGCTTACGCGATACTGCCGTAAAGTGACCTCTTCGGAGTCACGTTTCGTGCGGTTTGCGAGTAGCCGATGGCCCATTGGAGAAGGAGGAAAGTAGGGCAACTCATCCACATTGTAATCATTTGGATGCATGAACATGACACCCATGAGGATGTCGGTAGTCCGTAGAAGGCTCCGATTCATCATTTACCACTATACTATAAATTAAACTTCAAATACTGCAAATAAGTGAAGTTATCAAATTCACACTTATGTATATGATATTGTTCTTTAGATAATTATAATCTTTCGGCTTCCAAGTACTTGTATGTAAGAATGACATTAGTGTGTGAGTGTGTCGTGAAATTTCTCAAAGCTCAGAGTTATAGAAAAGGTTTCTTTATTAAAATATACTTACATTTCAAGTTAGGAAATACTAATCAAAATTATACTAATAAAATACGCATTAACACACATAAATATATTACGAAAGTTTCATCAAAATTATATATAAAACATAAGTTGCTTCTAAATACGAGTATGAAAATGATATTTTATCAGTAAGTGCAAACTAAAAGCTTGTTTCAGTTTACATTAAAATTAAGGGACTATTATGTTTAAGAGAGACTTTGGAATACAATTATTTGAATTGGGTTTTCCACATTCGCAATCCAGGACAGACGTAAAATACTACAAGAACAACAATGGAGTTTTTGTTATTGGTTAGTATAAAGGTGAGGGTATGTAGTCTTATCTGGTAGACTGCAACTTGTATGGTCCTTTATATATATAATTATTGTTTGTTTTCCTTTATTGTTTTGATTCTCCTTCATTCCTTACATTCCATATATTTGAATAATATGGTGTTAAATAAATAGAAAAGTAAAAGTTAAAAGAAGTAGAACTCTGAAAAGGAACAAACAACCAAGAAGATTAACATTCTCTTTGGCTTTATTGGCTTTATGAGCTATCCAAAATCAGGCAATATATATACTCATTTATAACTCAATAGAATTTAACACGAATCAGAATTTAACAATATGAAATATGGCGTCGGTAAGAAATCATGAACTCACCCTTTTTTAAGAAATATTCATTCGTGTATTGTGACACGAATATGTAGGTTCTTGACTGAAGAGAAAAACTATTTATTTATATCTTGACGGTGGCAGATAGCATCAGCTATCGCAATTATATCCATCCTCGCCATCGCCAAAATAAAATGAATGACATTTCTTTAACACAGAGAACATTAAACCTCACAGTCAAAGATGACAGATATACTTTTTTATAACATATTAAAGTTTCAAACGTAGTTGTTACAAGCTATCTCTCCTATCTCAGTTTTCTTTTCTGTTCTGTCAACAGAGAAGTAAACATAGTTTTCTATTACTTTTGTTCGTGGTGATTACAGAGTTGGAAGTGGAGCATGGGTGTGTAGTTAATTCGCAATGTATAGACTTATTTTAATTTTAAATACTTAGTATAAGTTTACTTAAGATTAATTATATTTATTTATCATCAATAAAAGTGCACTTTTCTTAATGATACATGAACAGATAGTCTCGCATTTCATTGGAAATGTGTGTCACTATTAGATCATTTTTAATATAAAAAATATATGTTTGAGCACTTCATAATGGGTCAAAAGTACTGTATTCCTTAATTTATTCTAGAAACTACATAATAATCTATTTCTAACGTTCAAGTCCCATATTTTAGTAGATTTAAATTGCATATTCATTCCGAAATATCATCATTATCGGGATAGATCGATTTATATAGAATAGCTAGCCTCTTAGTAGATGCCAAGTTAATCTAATACTGAAGGCTAATTACTAATATACATCAGTACTATTATATCAAAAATAATTCCTTTCAACTAAAATTACGATTACTACAATAATATAACAACAACTATTTAACTATTTTTTTGTGTTGTGCACGATTTATGATTTCTGCAAAAACCAATATAAAATCGTACGAATCTATTAATTATATTTCTTATTTAACTTACATAATTTAGGTACATTAACTTCGATCAGGTAGATAACATTACTATGATCGCTGATAAAATAAAATAAAATTTACTAGATAAAAAGTAAATATATTATTACATACAATAGATTATGGCGCTTAAGCGATTTTAAAAGAAGCGGGGGAAGAGCTAAGGAGAGCAACGCATCGGCATAGTAATTTTGAGGATGTTCATGGGTGTCGGTAGTCGTATATGGTTCCGATTTCTCGTTACTGTTCTTTTCTTCTTTTTTTTTTCTTTTTATCGTTTGCCCCCAATACTATAAAAATGTTTATATAGTCATATTTTAAAGTTACGGTTTTTTTAGAGTAAAATCTTAATATTAATAGAGAATATAAAAAAACATATATTTTTTATTATTAATTAAAATTATTTTATAGCGGCCAGGATAATTTATAATGTAAAAAGTTCTTTATACAAGTTATAAATTTACCCCGATATTCAATATGACGGGTGACACATGAAATCATAATTTTCTTGCAGGTAAAAATGGTAGGAAACAGGCATAGATAAAGTTGATAAAATGGAAAAAAATTGGAAAAGGAATGAATCGATAAATCGTCTTTACAGCACTATATCACAAGAATGAGATGCCCTAAACTTAAATACGTTTCCCGCCATCGCACAATCTGTTCCGTACAACCGACCAATAGGAGGGCAGGAGGGCGTCGGCGGTGGCCGAACTCAACGTACGATTGGTCGAAATTATTAAACTGATCACAAAAAAAGAATACTTTTGTGTGCCTTTTTTTTTCATTGTTAAATTGATGAAAAAAAGATCGAGAAAAAAGTGGCGATGAGATGAAACATAAAATGATTTATTATTTCATGTCGCTTACTTTTTTAACTTACTGGACATTAATCAGTTTTGATTTTGCGCCGTTTTTGAATTTACTTTTTTTTTTGCATGGATTCATTATTTTATTTTCGAGTTGTTAATTTGAACGGACGTATAGAAATTTCGCGAATATATTTTCGTTGGGCTAATGAATTATGAATATCGTCTGTTTTATGTGTCATATTTGTCAATATGGTGGAATTGTTAGCTAGTGACTTGAGTTTAATTGGCAATTTTAAGATATTTTGTGATTCCGATTTTGTATACTTTATGAGGGAAACATGCAGACTAAGCATCTTAATGACCACTGACTTAGTCATCATAATTAGATGTTCATATATGCCCTCCTTCCCTCCTCTCCTCTTATTGGCCACTGGAAACCCCCCGACCAAACAAATTGTGATACCGTAGCTATCATGGGAAAGTGAAGTCAGTTTAATACGCGTTCGTTAATAGAAGTATTAACAAAACAAAAAGTCTAAAGAGATAGCAAATATAGATTACTATCTGTCTCTCTTCTTTCAATCACCTCTGTTTCACTCGCGCAATGCTCATGCGAAATTACATAAGTAAAGATAGTAATGTATTATCATCTCCCTTCGCTACTACCCAAGACGCTCGATATCACAGGCCGGCCTATAGGTTTCCTTCTCTATTTATGATATTTCTGTGTTTCTCCCCGGTCCTCTCTAACAAATTCGGCTGCTCTCGTTTGCCGTCTTAAACTATAGAAAAACCATGAAAGCAACGCAGACATTTTTTTAGTTAGGTAATGCAATTCCCGAGCAAAAGAAAGATTTAGACACGTCTGAAGAGGATTCCTTGCATTAAAAGTTACGGTTTTTTTTGAGTAAAATCATAATTTTAAAAGAAAGAAGACTGTTGAATTTTAAAGTCGGCTTACCTGTAATTTATGATGATAATAAAATGTTTTTTTCATAAATGGCTTATATTCAAAACAAAAATTTTAATCTGTGCAAAATTTCATCTATATATGTAAATAAATATGATCGGCAGGATTTGCGTGAAAAGTAACTAAATCGTATCGGTCGTATCAGGTGTACATCTCATGCCAGCGAGTTCCCGGGCTCGTCCGTAGCTGTGACACGCAAAGGTGTGATGCGCAAGGGGTCAGCTATCATTAATGTCGATGCTGAAATATGATTGAGGGAGAGATGAAAACACAATTGGTCGTGGACACACTGACTTGCTAACGATATAGCTGTCTACTATTTTCCGACGGAACCCCGAAGCGACGTAAAGCACGGCTGTACCGTTATCGTGCGTTTGTAAGGCTGTAACTCTCGCGCTCGTCTCTGAATAAAGTCGTCACGATATCGTATCGGGGCCGCTGCCCACGAGCTGTCGCCGCAGCGCTTATGTACGACCGATGCTTCGCTTCTCGGCTGGGTCTACACTGGCGCGTCTTGTGAACAGACGTTCGGGCGTCGTATATTTAACGCGCGTTAATCTACAGTGCGAACGGAGCGTGTGTTAATTGGACTAGGTGAGGTACATATACCTCGGAGGTGGGTGGGTAAATAGAAACCTCCGCTTTCTCGCAGATTTTTTTATAGTAATTAATCCTGGAATCGGAGGCTTTTATGACTACCGACGCCCATAGACATCCGCATTATTATTGTAAAGCAGATTTGTTGCTCTCCTGTCCTCCAACTGGTCACCGGCTATTTACAAACAGCACGAAACGCGATAACACAACTGTCACTTTACGATGATGTTATATGAGTGAGAGGTACCTTCCTGAACGTGCCGGCCCAATTAGGCGCCAATGCAGAATAACACTACCTCTTACTTAACATGAAACAAGAGGCATAGGAACAGCAGCCTTTGGATATGTTCGTGTTCGGAAAAAACTGTCCTTTTCGTGTGACCAAAAAAGGCTCACTCTCAAAGTTGAGCGACACGCCGTGTTGTTATTACATGAGCGTTTGAGTTGTACAACGAGAGTTGGTCCTTCTCTTCGCCCTCTGCGCTAGTCACTTGGCTCACCGAAGTGCACAGAGTAATCTTAGCGGAGTCGTTATTCGTATACTTCGGTAAAATTTGCCAGACCGCCAACCCTAATTGTCAAACAGGTCAGCCAGCTTGGCTTGAGTATGGAACAAAAAGTTTGATCCTTCAAAATTATATATGGTCAAAATTACCTACAAACACATTTAAAAAAATATATTTATCATTACCTGCCATCTCGCTCCCGAGGCATGTGAAGAGATCTGTAAAGCAGTGGCCAAATTCTACAAGAATAAGTAGGTATGTCCGGCTCTACCAAACATCTGATAACCCAGAAATAATCATTATGAAAACGACTTTTTAAACTATACACTCGTATAGACCATAAAGCATGAAATACAAAAGTTTAAAGTAAACAGTGTGTCCTATACCTTACCGTATCATTCTCGCTCGAATCAAGTTATTCGCATGATTTAGATTTGAGTTCAAGGCGAGTTATCTCGCTCAAATAAAATGTGATCTAACCGGCAATATCCCTCTTGGCATTATCGAGAGTATTTTTAATCTATACTCATATTTATTTAAACACAGAAAAGATGTTCTTGGTTTAAATAAACAGCTGTTTTGAATTTCGAATTTTGTTGTTTTAAGCTTTGGCTGTACGGCCTCATTATGGAACATTCACCAAAGTTGAAAAAAACCGGCCAAGAGCGATCGGGAGAAAAGACTAAACAGTTTGTCGTGATATAGTTAGGAACTAACTGGAACGTGTTAGGTTACTATAACCTTAGTTAAATAGTGAATTGGTAGATCTTTATGGGCACGCAAAAACGAGATTGGCTTGCTATTGAAAAGCTGTATAGTTGCTGTGCCTCAGTGTACTCGCGTAAAGCGTATCCCAAGAGTATTTTTTGGAACATGAAACTTTATTTTAATGCTACTCCAAACTTTATCCAAATTAGTTTTTATGTGAAAGAAAAATAGACTGACACACGAACATTCCCGGATAGGACCGGGTGTTATGCTTATTAAACATATTTTTCAGATCCAAACTTATGCCGTGGAAGCGATGGTAAGTCCAATACAGCTTCATTGCTGCTATTAGTGTCTTTTTATCTCCTGTCTAGTGAGATGAGAATAGATAGTGCTGAATGGAGGTGACACATCAGTGTTTCCGTGAATCTTTCCCGGATCGGCACGGCAATGAAGATTCCGAGTGAAATTCTTCTCATACTACTGTCGTAATAGTATAGATGAATGAAGGCTCAGATAGTTAGTATTTATGTCAGCGTACACTGCAATTGGCTAGACTCTACATAGTATGAGGTAGTTACTCCATTGCGGCTAAATTGGACCGGCGCAGAAAGGCACCTCTCTCTACTATGATTCAAGCATTTCTTTAAGCCCCCACTTTAATAAGAGATCCCCCTCGGTTCAATTGGCTTCGCCTGGATTCACCCCAGGCTACTAAGCCCCACCGCCACGACAAGGCTTGAATCATGGTGATCCTAGGGCAGGCCTCTCCCATTGGGTAAGAACGGAAAACGTTACCCATGTCGATACTTTTTAAGTAGAAACAATATTAATAATAATGAGTAGAAAAAAAACTATTCGTGTTGAAATAATATCTATTTTGTAATATTTATTATAAGAAGTGATGTTACTTAAATGAGCAAAGTTACAAATAAATTAGTCGATATGATTATTTAATAAGGAAGCTAAATAATTAATGACTGCTTAAAAAAAAGAAATATAATATTCAATGATATTTGTTAATTTAAAATTTATGTAATGTCAAACCGAACGTATGTATCGGAAACAAGGACTGTTTGATTTGATTTTATCTGATCATGGTGTGATAAGTCCACGTTTCATCATCATCATTATCAGCCCTTATCGGTCCACAGCTGGACATAGGCCTCTTTCAATGAGCGCCAAGACGACCGATCTCCTGCTACTCGCACCCATCCCGGACCGGCTACTGCGCAGAGATCGTCTTCCCACCTCGGGAAAGGTCGTCCGACACTTCGTTTTCCTAAACGCGGCCTCCACTCCAGAACCACGTATCATACTGTAATTGGGAGTCCCCCACATGTAGTGGGAGGGGGGTGGGGGGTACGCGTGCATTAGGACTCGCGTGGGGCGTCGTCGACTCGTCGGCGAACACTCATTAATATGGTCTCTTTATCGCGCTTTCATTTTAAATACCAGCGTCTTGTAAGAGCTGTCCGAGCCCTGTCCGAGCTGGGCTGGCGGAAAGTTACGGATGTTTTTTATTGATTTTTAGGACGCACTTTCTATTGCAAAGGTGGCACACGGCATCGGTCCGAACGATCGATCGATCGCGACACGAGTTTATTCGAACGAATATTATGAATGCTGCACAGAGATGTAAGCAACGGTAACACGATAAGGCGTTACGCCGGTGTTACGCTCGACGGTTCACTGTTTCACTCGGTTTTACTTTTCACTTTTTTAACAGACAGCGCACTTTAAATCGTATTGTTAGGAATAAAGGCCAATAATATAGGTTCGTCAAATGAAAATTCCGCTACCTTGTTAAATGAGAGGTTAGGTAAAAAAAGATTCCTTATTAATTTTACAGCCATCCTTGTGAGTAGCGGGGGATCGGTCGATTTGGCTCTCATTTGTATCTACAAATGAGAGCCAAATCAACCGGAATCGTCCTTTAACATATCAGTATATTATCTTAATGTACCCATACCACCCAGTGACATAACCATAATACGGCAAAACGGCAAGATGCCACAAGCTCTAGAGGGGCGTCGGCGAGAGAAGACATAAGCACAGAAGAATCCGGCCATTCACTGATTCACCTTCATATTGGAGAAACAAGGCATCATCATAAATTTATCACGGGACCCGAGTGTATTTATCCCACTTAGTGGTTTTGTCCGCCTGGTAGAGGCTGAGTATACGACAAGTCTATTGATGACCATATCCGCATTACGGTCATGTAGATGCGTTACCGTCCTTTCCTCCTCCCCACCAATCACCTGCTACGTACAAACCGCACGAAACGCGACAACACAACTGTCACTTCACAACTGCGTCATGAGAGCTAGAGGTACTTTGGTATGTAGCAAGGGCGCTACCTCTTACTAAATGTAATTGATTATGCCCCAGCCAGCACAATGCAGCAACGACACGTAACTTTCAGTCCACCGTACTTGTCCGTAATAAAGTTCAAACAAAACACCATATTAAATAGCTTTTAACATTCCGCGCGCTATCTTAATGTCCCCACGCAGACATTTATATTTGGCCCAATATGTGTTCAATGTTTACCTTTTTGCCTATTTATCGCATCTCGTTATACCTTCTTTGATTTTAGGGCTCCGTAAGAAATGCATGATATGGTGAGGATGGTGCCTGTACGAAATATTTTGCGGACAATTCTGTACCAATTGGTTTGGTCTTCGGCAGCGTGTGCATCAGCAACAGTGGTGTTTAATGTAGCCCGGATCTGGTGGGTACAGTGCATCTCTCCTTCCGCGTGGTCTCCTTCCATCCACCTTGCCGGTGAGCATTTACCTTCCCGCACCGCTGAGCTTGAAGACAAAAGTCTTCAAGCAATACGTTCTCCCCGTGATGCCCTACTGGTCCGAAACATGGCCTCTTAATTGAGGACTAGTCCGCAGGTTTGCGGTAGCTCAGCGGGCTATTGTACGTGCCATGTTGGGTGTTTCTTTGTCCGATAGAACTCGTAGCGTAAGTCATGAGGCAGAGTACTAAAGTATTCCATATTATCCTAAGAATAAGCTCGCTGAAGTGGCAATGGGCTGGTCACACACTCATTAGAACAGATGGTAGATGGGCCATTAAGATTCTGGAGTGGAGGCCGCGTTTAAGTTAACGAAGTGTCGATCGACCGTTCACCAGGTGGGAAGACGATCTCCGTGCAGTAGCCGGTCCGGGGTGGATGCGAGTAGCGAGAGATCGGTCGTCTTGGCGCTCATTGAAAGAGGCCTGTGTCCAGCAGTCCACCAATGAAGGCTGGTAATGATGATGACTAGCCTTTCCAAGTTGTTACCCTTTCTCCTGGCGGTGTGACCAAAAAAGTCGACAGATGGCGGATGGGTGGTTATCCTGAGAAATTGATAAACTCATCTGTACACAATCATTGACTGGATCCTTAGGTTCCTTAATTTTTTTTGGTACAAAATGTATTTTATGTGTAAAATTTCATCAAAATCAGTTCAGTACTTTTGAAAGAATATCAAACGCACTTTCAAACTTTCGCATTGATATAGGACATGCGGAACCTCATGACTGAAAATACAGCTCACTCTTCGCCGTGTGCCGGTGATTTGTGTGTATGGACATATTGAAGACCCTAAAACCTTTTAAGTTCCAAGTCTCCGTGATAATGTCGTTATGAGCCATAATTAATTGGGCCCGTAAACCAGAAACTTTTATTCCGTGGTTTATTTATGTTTGTTTCATTGGTAGCGGAACCGCGCCCGCTTCGTCCGGTTTAAATTAAAATTATTTATAAATTCTATTTGAAACTTGATGAAATGAAAATGCGCCATTACAATGCGAATCATATAGTTTTTTCATATCAATTTCCAGTCGATTCCTAGGATAATGGGCACGTGAAATCCACTTTTTTACAGTATGAGGCGGCAAATGAGAAGCCGATGCCTTTGAAGACTACTCCCTCCTAAAGAAATCAACATTCTCGTTATGTAGACTTTTACTGTTTTAATAAGAGCTAACTATTTCATTGCAGCGAAATCGGGCCGCTCACATAATACCGGCGTAACGTGACATCTTTGTTGTAGCGTTTTGTCCCATTTGTGAGTAGCCGATGGCCCATTGGGGCAGGAGGAAAGGAGGTCAACGCATCAGCATAGTAATTATGCTGATGTTCATGGGTGACAGTGACAACGCATCAGCATAGTAATTATGCTGATGTTCATGGGTGACAGTGACAACGCATCAGCATAGTAATTATGCTGATGTTCATGGGTGACAGTAGTCGTAAAACGAGAAGTTTGTATATAAAAAAGTCTTTGTTTCACCCCATTTAATGTAACAAAGATGATCAATATTATTATTAAGAAAACAATTTTCTATAACTCGACTAAAGTTCGGATTCCGATTTCGGATTAGTATTATAATTATGTCTGACGACAGGCTGGCTCAGTTGGTCACGTGGCGCTTAGTCCGCGTGTTAAGGTCGCGGGTTTAGAATCCCACCTAGGTTAGGGATGTTTAAATATGTGTTTCCATAATAAAATGTACAAATATATTGAATACGTAAATCCGATGTCTAGTACCTGCAACGCAGGTCCCTACAATTCTTCACCACAGGGCTAGGCCAACGTGTGTGTCATGTTTGTGTTTGGTCTCGTTTCGTGGGTTTCCATTGCGTGTGTCTTCAGTATTTAAGGTGCCTTGGGGAGCGATTGATACGGGGTACTATGAGAATGTGTCTAGGACTTAGACATTAGTCTAGGAATTGAATTTCCAATGGTGTGTAAGTTTTTGGATGAAGGGCAATAGTTTTTATACATGCATGGAGTGTTTTGGGTAAAATAGCAGTTGTATTTTGTATACATTATTGAATAATAATCATGCAGCCGGACAACTGCTGGCACTATCAAGTAAGTAGTCTCAAGTAGCTCATCAAAATTAACCCAACACGGTAAAGGTATCCAGGGGCACTTGTGATGTTTTTCTTTTTTTTTTTTGCGGAGGGACTATTACGGTCCGCGATGCTATTGCATTTGCCACAACAGTTCATCGGACTAGGTTACATTTTTTTGGTGGGACTAATTCTATTCGCGGTGCAATTTCATTTGCCGGAACAGTTCATCGGACTAGGTTACATTTTTTTGGTGGGACTAGTTCTATTCGCGGTGCAATTTCATTTGCCACAACAGTTCATCGGACTAGGTTACATTTTTTTGGTGGGACTAGTTCTTTTCGCGGTGCAATTTCATTTGCCGGAACAGTTCAACCCACCTACCCACCTCCACCCACGCTCCTACCCACCTCTCAGTATACGGAGCGAATCATGGGAGATGCACGGGGGTTTGGTCACCGGCTCTGTTCCCCAACGTGCATTCTTGACTCCCTACACATTATTGCAGTGTCCTCTCGTTATTTCACTCTCCCCTTTCTGGGGCCTGACATCACAAAGTCAGAAGTTGTCTCGTCAGTCCTGATTACCTCGAGCTCATCGGTGTACATCGGACTAGAACGGTTACAAAGTCAGAAGTTGTCTCGTCAGTCCTGATTACCTCGAGCTCATCGATGTACATCGGACTAGAACGGTTACAAAGTCAGAAGTTGTCTCGTCAGTCCCGATTACCTCGACTCATCGATGTACATCGGACTAGAACGGTTACAAAGTCAGAAGTTGTCTCGTCAGTCCTGATTACCTCGAGCTCATCGATGTACATCGGACTAGAACGGTTACAAAGTCGGAAGTTGTCTCGTCAGTCCTGATTAACTCGAGCTCATCGATGTACATCGGACTAGAACGGTTACAAAGTCAGAAGTTGTCTCGTCAGTCCTGATTACCTCGACTCATCGATGTACATCGGACTAGAACGGTTACAAAGTCAGAAGTTGTCTCGTCAGTCCTGATTACCTCGAGCTCATCGATGTACATCGGACTAGAACGGTTACAAAGCGAAGCGTACCAAACACAGTCTGACGTCTTAAGTTTACTCGTCAGGACATCTGCCACCCCCCATCATGGTTGTTGTGAATCTCCTGAAACGTCGGGCTGGTTAAATAATTAAATATGCTGCGGTGAAATCCGTAAAAGTAATTTATTTTTATTTTTTTATAGTACGGGTCGGCAAACGAGCTATCGGGGTCTTTCCACGACTACCCACGTCCATGGACATCCCCATAATCACTATGCCGATGCCGTCGCCTTTTTCTACTCCCCTCAATGGGCGTTATATAATTTTCTTTATGTAGAATTTTCTTAATTTTTTTTTCTCATAGTGGATCTTTCATTCGTTATGAAATTAGCGGGGCTCATAGTGTATGACGTTATAAAGGCGTAGACCGTCCGCTGTAATACAATCACAGGTAACCCGGTTATGCTCGGTTATTACAATACGTTGCCTAAATTGCGGAGGCGCTCAGATATCATCTTTACGGGGTCCATGGTGTAGTCACGTGAATGCGTCTTGATACTTGCAAGTATCCCGCGGTTTCACAAGCGCAACTCCGGTCTTAATGGGCGTAGCGACATGATGTATAGCGTACAGCCTCGGTACATTTACTTTGGAATATAAAAGAGTTTTTCGGTTCGGACCAGTAGTTCCCTAACCACCAGCGCGTTCAAACGAACAAAGAAGCAAAGAAATTCTTAGCTTTGTATTATTAGTATAGATACTGCCATAGCTGAGCTCCAATCAGTTTCTCTGAGTTTGTACTATTCTAGAAAAGACCGCAAAAATGTGTACCCAAAAAGAAATTTTGTAATTGTTACGAATTATTGTGATCAATATTTTTTTCTTTCTTATTTCGTTCTCGATTGTAAACTTGAGTTCAATAGTTATTACGACAATTGTTTCCTTTCCAAATGAAATAAAAGAACGAATAGTTCTGTTGATAGTTTTTATTATTACAATGTTTTTTTCTTGGTTTCGTTTCTAGCTTGTTTGAGCCAATTAAACTGAATTTCACGCAGCCAAATGTTATTATTGAGCTAGATGTTATACATCATATAGTAGTGATGAAACCTCTGTAACATATATCATATCAAAATGTATCAGTATTTTAGGTGTATAATAAGTTCTACTCATCTATTCTCTTGTAAAGTTTTCTTTTTACAATTTATTTGACTTATTTACTTTTCATGTCGGAGAACAATGGTAACGTTAACGATTATCAACTGTGTATATCTCGCAGTGGTACTGTATAAATCGCCGTAATAAATTGCGACTAGGAGTTTTAAAAAACAGTGCCGTTTTGTATTGCTGCGGGCCGTGGTTTTTCCTAAATATTCACACCGATTGAAGGTTCGCCAGAAAGTGTTTATACGTTTTTTGTTTTTTTTTTTCGGAGGGACCTAATACTGGTTGGCGGCGCTAGTCCAGCCTCAACAGTTCGACTGACTACGAAGACATTTTTGTCTTCAGGTTTAGGGAGACGATAGGGGGACAGACCCCCTCTTTTACCGCAGATGGGAAGAGATGAACCGGGTTGATTGTGGGCGTACCCTATAGTGATTATTTTTGGGATCGAAAAGGGGGAAGCGGTCCCCCTCACCACTCTAGTGAGACGGCGCGCGCACGATGCCGTTTTATTTGCGGTGTCGTGGATAATGATAATTGAGCTCATTTAGTGTTTGGCTTGTCTGAGGAGGCCGGCCTCCTCTGACGGAGGGGGTCGATTTGCGCTACAAATCGGCAAAAGCCGTATTCTTAATTTATTTATTATTAGAGCTCTCTAAAGTCGCGTTATTTTATTACTATCAATCTCTTACGGATCGACTTACGGATTCGAACCCGGGCTCGTTTACGTAAGCGGTGTGTGAGTTTGACATTCTGTCAGTCATACGTTATAACTGTGTCACTATATGTAAGATTTCATCGCTCGACCGGTACGAGCGATGTATATCGTATTGGTTCTAGCAGGAAAAATGCATTTACGCACCATCCAGCCGAAAGCCAGTGAAACAATAGCTACTACCGACTAGAACTGCTATCCGTTAGTTGGCCCTATTGGCATTTTACAGCGGGAGCGTGTCTTGGTGTTTCTTTGCTTGTGTTCTTGGACGAACTTTGCTACTGCTATCGCGATCGCGTCGTCGGCATCGTGCAATACGTGCTTCAGCCGACGGTAACGGGAGTCGGTTAATAACGTTGGGTCGTATTCCGACGTTTGAACGATCAATTTATTTTTGTGATTAAGGGCACGGTCAAAGAACTATGTGTTTATACGTTTAGCCGTAACGGCAATTTATACAATCCCACTGCAACATAAACACTTGTATTTTATACTACATAACTGCTAGACAATGCCTTCGTCACCTCACCGATAAGCCATGTTCCATCAATCTGCCGACCGGTGAGGTAGCTCTCGCTCACATAAAACCGGAGTATAGTGACGCATCGGCATAGTAATCATGCAGATGTTCATGGGCGTCGGTAGTCGTGAAAAAGGCTCCGATTACTCGTTTGCCCGCCTACACAATAAAATACCTCTTCAATATGTGGTGAACTAGACCTACTTTTAGTCATTAGACACTTTTATCTCACATTGAAATGGAATATTTTATAAGCGGTAGTGCCATGCATGGTACATGACACAACATCCTCCAATGCAGCGAAATTGACCCGGCACGACCGGGGAGGTACCTCCCACTCACACTTGATACCACCGTGAAGTGGTGTCGGTTTCGCGTTTCGTGCGGATTGTGAGTAGCCGGTGACCCATTGGGGGGGTGAAAAGGTGAGCAACTGATCGGCATAACTATGCTGATGTTCATGGGCGCCGGTAGTCGTCGAATTTCTCGTTTGTCCCCCTATACTGTAAACAAAATTCAAGTATCAATTCGGCTCGCGCTACAAGGATTTGGGCTCCGCAGTAAAAACGTGTGCCGCGTACAAACAGCACCCGTAGTGTATTGTCTGGCCGCACGGGGCGGACGTTTACGAGCGTGTTCTTGAATTACACACACATTATAATACATTAACTTATCTTTTATTAACGATATTGTGTATAAATAAAACATTGCCTAGAGTTCGGAGGGGAACGCAAGGCGTGTATGATTTTTTTATAGTGGGAGACAAACGAGTAATCTGAGCCTTACAAACTACCGTCGCCTGTGAACATTCGCATCATTACCTAATATGCCGATACGTTGCCGTCCTTTCCACTGCCCCTCCAATGGGCCGTCGGTTACTCACAAGGCGCGTTAAATGCGACATCGAAGACTTAACATGTGAGTAAGGGGTACCTCCCCGGTCGGCAATGTCCCGTCCCCCCGCAATGCAGCATGGCGCCACTTCTTTCTAAATTTGCGATTACTGGGCGTAATTAAAATCAATGCATGACTTGAAGGTGGGTAAGGGTCCACCTATGACTAGGGGGGACTAGGATCATGACACTCTCTGTGAATTAATTCAAGCCAGACGCATACGGTAACTTTAGTTTTACGCTAACCTTTCCATTTAGTTGGCAGTAAAACGTTAAGAGTTTGGCGATTATAATCAGGTTGTAACGCTTATGTAGTTAATTACAAGACAAACAAATAAATAAAGCTATATGACCCCATTACTAACAAAATGTGGATGAACGCTGCTGGTATTTTATTTGGTTTCCGACACAAGTGAAACCCATTGTTATAACGGTGACTGGGATCGGCAGACCTGACTTCTGCCTCCATTTGATACATGTGAACAGACATAAACCACACACCTTCATTAATAATGTTTATTTCATTACATTGTCATGTTAATATGCATATTTAAATCTGTTATAATCGATCACAATATGCTCGTGCAATTTGCAATCGTTAAAAAATATTTAATTAAAATAATAAAATCTATCTAATGCATATGAAATAATTACAAAGTTTACTGCACTATATCAATTATTCGTGTAGTCACTTCGATAGCGCGATGTAGCTCATGTACTGGCGCCATCTGTTATCATGGTTATGTAACTACACATACATATATGATAAAAGATGGATACATTGCTTTGTAGTGACCGATTTCCTTGTGATCTGAGCAGAACATTTTGAAATGTTCTGCTCATGTATGTTTGTAATATTCTTCATTAGTTTATATCTCTAGAAGTGATTTATATAATTGTGGCATCGCCAGATTCGTCTTAGCAGCCACGTTTTAGGTGACTTCAAATTAATAGAACATGGCGGTTGGGCAACGCCATTGTAATTATTGAAAAAAAAATTTGTCGTGTACTATTGTCCCATGTCTATTCCCAATGTTGGGATAAAACGTCCCCCATTTTTCGAGTTGTCTCTGTGATAAGATTCACCGAATTCATCTCGCCATTTTCTTTTTTGTCTGCCGTATCTCTTTGAGTCTTGGGCCCATTCAGTGGTAAATTTTGCCCAGGATTGGTCAGGCCTGCCATGTTCCGTCCTTTGCCGGATTTAAGATCTAGCCGCCAAAGGACGGAACATAGATACACAGAAACAGAACAAACAAAGAACAACCAGACAATGAAGACAATCGAGAAAATTCAAATTCAACACACCTTCACGCCAGCTCCCTAATGTGGTAGGCAGAGTGAACGATGTGCCACATATCACGATCCTTACATGCCTGCCTCACCTCCTCCACATTCACTGCTCTCTTCATACAGACAGGCCAGCATACAAAAACTCAAATTCATAAAGAAAATATAATAAACTTACGTTTTTAAATTTGCATTTCTACTTGGGATGTTTTTTTATTCATTTGATACATTTTTTTATAGAATAACGGGGAAACGAACAGTCTTTTGATGACTACCGACGCCCATAGACATCCGCATAATATAGCGTCGGGCATTATGTGTTGCATAATGCGAGACGCAGTGGTTTCTTCATTCGTTCCCGGCTCGATTGCAATAGGCCACCCGAAACTCACGAATCACATGAAACACGATGGTAGGTTATTAAAAACAATTTCAACCAGATGAGATGTTCATATCTGAACATAGTAGTTTCTTTTACAGTACAGGTGGTAAACGAGCAAACGGACCTTTTTACCTCAGACACTAGAGATCTATTAAGCAAATGTGTTACCCTTCGTTTTTCCTTCCCACAAATGGGCCACCATTACTCTCAAACCGTACGAAATACGACAGCATATCTATCACTTCACAGCCTTATCGGGAGGTCACTCCCCGGTGCCGGCCCAATTTGGTTGCCATGCAGCAAGGCTCTCTTAACATGATGCCCCCTTTTACTAAAAAAAAACGAATACATATTTAAAATATCAATAATATCGGTGAATAATAAATGAATATCGTACGCAATCCCGGACACGTCCCGCTCGAATCAGTGCGGCTTCAGTATCACTCCGTGAATACCAATAACGATATTCGACATTGATATCCGTAGGAACTACGATGGTTTGGGGAATTTAATATTACGGATTCTACCCCCGCTATACACAGGGTATTGCTGCATTGCTATATCATGGCCATGAGCGACGAGGGCTTGTTTACCTCCTAGGGTAAAAAAGGCAACTCATACATATAAATTCAGACGGCCTCCCACCCGCCGGACTGAAGACCTGGTCAAGAGCGCGGGGGTCTGGATGCAGGCAGCTTGTGACCGTGACTTGTGTCGCTCTCCGGGTGGGGGTAAGTCCAGCAGTGTATGTTTCCTGCCTGCTGCTAATGATGATGATTCAATGGTAATCTGAAAAAAGAACTATTTTAAAGTAATAAAGAAATATACATACATACATATGTTATATGTATGAATGTATATTTCTTTGGCCTTATATTACAGCCCGAATGGCATGACGGATTTGCCTCGAGTGAGGTGTCGTCAAATATTTTTTGATAACGCTAGTGCCAAGAGGTACAAAAAAAAAATTTTAGGAGCAAATTCGTGAAGTTCAAATTTATTTTCGTAGCTATCACATCAAGTGGGATCATCAAAATGTAGTCTTAAATGAAGATTCCCAAATAAGATACAAATTGTAATTTTATTTTAATAGAAAGTACTAAAAATTTCATTGTCGTTTTATTGCAAATAAATAGAAAATCAATGCTTTAGCACTAAAAGCATATTCAGAATTTAGGATACGAGAACATAATTTTTTAACCATGGCTCAGGTGTACGCGCCTACATCAAGCTACCTCGATGACAACATTGCTTTTCCTTCTTCACAGCGTGCGAAGAGAACAGAGACACATGAACTCTCATACAAGGAGATTTTAATGCTAAAGTTGGTGGCAGATTCCCGCAGGACAACCACTACATCACTGGATCTCAAGGGCTCGGACAGCGAAACGAGCGCAGCACGCGAATCCATCAATTCGCATTTGGACAAAACATGAGCTTGATCAAAATAGCTTTTTTTTACAAGAACTCATTCGAGCACTGGACTTGAAATTATCCAGACAACGTCAACAGAAATGAAATAGATAATTTCCTTTCTTCACAAAAACAAATAACTACTAATCTAGAAATCATGAACAATCTTAAATTCCTCTCTGATCACAGACCTCCCTGGATAACGATCGAACCACACTTTGGAATTCATAGGTACCAAATGATCAGGAAATCTGTTCAAAAATTAAATTGATCGACAATTTTGGTCAATAAGGATCAGTTTCTTCTGGATCTCCAAAACTCGACACAGACTCACACTATCAAAATTTTCAAAATTCGATCAAAACCGCGAATAATAAGATTAAGCCATGTAGGCTCAAGATAAGTAAATTAAGCAGCCAGACAAGAACCTTAATAGTGGAAAGACAAAGTAGACCATTTCGCACCTCTAATTATAAAATTAGTTGAACGTGGCATACTTCAAGATCACTACAACTACAACACATACCACATACACACAGCTTAAGAGTAAAACACACACACAAAAATTGCTAAACAGGAAATTAGCATAGGCTGCGCATCAATAGTTTCACTAAGAAATAGCAACGGGTTTAAGGAGAGCTGTAGCGACCAAACTGTGCAATATTTTAGGGATTCCCTACACTCTCAATTACACGGTGGTAACCTTACGATATCTCAGACCGTGTGAGAGAAGTGATGCCGATAACAACACCAGATTGTGATCTCAGTAGTGAAGAACGACAGAAGTCCTGGAGCGGATGGAGTAACCACCGATCAAGTAAGAATAGGTGAACCAATAGTCCCGCCCCACATCACTGGAATTTTCAACAATATTTTAAATAACGGATTACCTAACAATTTTTGCCATTCCGAAATTATACTGCTACACAATAAAAATCTGACAATAACTATCGTCCCATCAGCTTCGTCTCGCATGTATGTGAAACCTAAATAAAAATAATTGAAAAACGAATTGTCCCGAACCCTGGATGAGCACCGATCGCCTGGACAAGCCGGCTTCCGCTCCAACCTCTCTACTACCAACCTCTAGTCTATGGATCATATCATTGAAAAGCACTTACAATACGAACTGCCTCTCTATTTGTCTTTTATAGATTTCTCTAAAGCATTTTACTGCATCGCACACGTCTCTATGTATCACATTAAATAGTCAGGGGATAAATAGTACATACGTTTACTACTTCAGAATATCTACATCCAAAGTACAGCCGCATTCAGAACACACTCATCCACAGGTCAACCCTTTCGCATAGAAAAAGGAGTGAAGCAACGAGATCCGCTGTCACCGAAATTTTTAACAGCCCTACTGGAGGAAGCTTTCAGGAAACTAGCAGCCTGTTGGATGAAAGGGGGCGCTATCATCGGTAACAAAAGATTAACCAATCTCCGCTTTGTCGATGATATTCTCTTTTTTTCTTCTTCAGCCTCCGATTTGACGTCCATGCTAGAAGACGACCTTAGCGCTGCAAGCCGCGAAGTAAGCCTCTTTGTGAATATGTCCAAGACTAAGTTGATGACTAACAGTTCAACAACCAGTCGCTGTTGGGAGCGAGGGATCGGAATGATGAGTACCTCTACCTTGGTCAGGTAGTCCCTTTCCAGGCGAGGCAAGATAAATAAGTTGCTCGTCGCACCGAAAATTCCAGGAAGAGCTATTGGGCCATGAAATATCAAATGAAGGGTAATCTTTCACTATCTCTTAAGAAGCTCACGTACTGTCTACACTACACAAACGGCTCCCAAACATGGTCCCTGACACTTCAGCAGAAATTCGACCTCGCGGCCTGCCAGAGACCCAGCCAGCGAAGTATTCTGGGTATCAAACTGATAGACCGGGTTAGGAATACCATCATACGTTCCAAAAAGGGAGAACAGATGTCACTCAGAAGGCATATACATGTCTAAATGGAACTGGGCCTCAGGCATGAGGTAGACGTGCTACCTCATGTCTGAGGATTTCTGGTTGTGAAAAGAGAGTTGAGAGGCCTTTGCCCAGCTGTGGGATACCGTAGGTCCCCCATAAAAATAATAAAAGAAAAGCTTTAAGTGCAATTTTCTCCAGCGCACTACGTCTTTATGGAATGAGTTGCCGAATACGACTTAGGGATCTTCAAGGAAATATCCAAATTATCTCTAAAAGGCGGCAACGAATCCTGGCGTTGTGGATGGCAGTGGGCGTCGGTGACCTCAAGTAGCTCGACTGCTCTTTTACCTCCTATGATATAAAGACAATGTTCTTATCACAAAGTAATCAGGGACGGTAAGTAGTTTAGCTGACGATGATGAGGCGATATTAATTACATTCATTCGAGGACTTAATTGCTTTTTGATGGATTGAAAGCAGTACTAAAGCAATAATGCCAGTGAATTCCTACTGCAAAGTCACCGATCGACTGCACGTGCTATTTTGCCATATAATTGCGATACTGTATGTCTGTTAAACTTTCACGGAAAAACTACGGAACGGACTTGGGTGCAATTTGCCACACATTTTTTCATTGTGAGAAATATGGAACAGGATTTGAACACTATCTACTGGTCGGTACAGTAACTATGTGGATTTTTGCTCCCTATTCTTAAAAAAAAGTACCTTCACGCCTGTTATCCCCGAAGAGGTAGGCAGAGGTACTGGAACATCCACGATTAGCGAAGGTACTGAGGCCCAAGATGTCATAGGTGGCAAGCCTAGGGCCACTTCGGGCACATTCGGGAGAAACATTTTGTAACACTTGCCCGACTTGGGGATCGAACCCAGGATCCCATGGAGCCACAGAGGCGATGCTCCCTATTCTATATAAAAAAGCATAGCCATCACTTTGCTGCAGTATCATGAGAGTGGTAGTTACCCTCCTCACCTTTGCTGTCTACTTCGGTTAGATCAGCAAAGAGCCTACCACTTTCAATGTTATGTTATACTCGATTACGTTAATGCGACAGTAAAATATTTCTTTTGAAACACGAGCCACCCAACATGGGCTATGTAACCGACGGTGCAGCGCTTTTATTATATATAATAGCGCAGGCGTGTGCGCAGACCCTAATGCACTCTCTTTTCTTTCATTCTCCTACTCCGATGGGACTGCGATCCGACACGACCGGAGAGAAATGGTCATGACAGTCCAACGAGCTCCTTCAGCCACCTCGATAATGCAATCCCTGCTTTAGCTGCCGCGTGTGAGCTATTCACAAACCGCACGAAACTCGACACTGAAGATGTCACTATACGGCGGTATTGTGTGAGCGAGAGGTACCTCCCCGATCCCCGGAGGATGGCACTAACTCTTTCTATTAGTAGTATTATAATATGATATGATAATTCTTATCAGACCATTGATAACGATATCTGGAGCGGTAACATCTTGTAAGGACAACTTAATCATATGATAACGTACTAATTAATTTATAATAAAGACAATGGTTCATTAACGTTTGTACTGATAAGATTAATGTTCCAAAGATATGGTAATATATGCTAAGTTCGTGGATAACATGGTGATGGATGTTGCGATGTATTATAGTGGTACTGCAGCAGAGAAGGCAGAGAATTAAAGTTTCCGATCACGCGAGGAATAAGCTCGCTGAAGTGGCGATGGGATGGTCACACATTTAGAAGAACACTTAGAGCCAGTAAGGTTCTGGAGTAGCGGCCGCGTATAGGAAAACGAAGTGTTGGTCGACCGTTCACCAGGCGGGAAGACGATCTCCGTGCAGCGGCCGGTCCGGGATGCGAGTATCGGCCGTCTTCGCATTCATAAAAAGAACCTATGATGTCCCGCAGTACTATTTGCACTGTTCATTATTGTGCCTCTCGTTTTCATCACACTGCCCTGAAGTAATGCTTGTATATTGGTGGGATAGGGGCTAACCAAAGAACCACAGGTCTGTTTAAAAAGCTTTTTTTATAGTCCAATTTGTGATCTAAATTTTCCTTTCATCCAAATCTGTTCTGTAATGTTTGCTCGCAAGCGCAACGAATGGACACACTTTCACATTTACAGCACTAGCAGTAGAGCCAGTAGGTAACCAGGTGTTGACAGGTCCGGGGCATTTCAATACTCGCAGCACGCGGCCACCGCGGGTTTCCAGTGGGTATTAGTTTCATCCCGTTTCTCTCACCTACCGGATCTCGCCATGGTTCCGTGGTAAAACAAAAAAGAAATAAATGTACCTCGGGTTACGCCTACGCAAAACCCAAAACTGTTCACTGGTTTTTGTGTGAAATACAAGAATTAAACTTTCACATTTCCATAAGTAAGATGACATTGAACTAATATCGACCTGCGGCTTCACCGTATTAATCGTAGCGTCATGGTATATAGTCCATAGCCTTCCTTGATAAATGAACTATTTAACTCGGTAATATTTTTCAATTCGGGCCAGTAGTTCCTGAGATTAGCGCACACAAACAAACTCTTCAGCTTTACATTATTAGTTTGGATATTGATTCTCAAATTACAAAGACAGATAAGTGTTATAATTAGGTTATCGCGAGGGCTGATCGCCGAGCGAATTAAAAAGGGAGAGTGCATCTGTACATGTTTATTGTTACAATAAATCGTTTGTTATAATTGAGGGGTAGCTGATGCATCATCAGCCCGATGATGGTTGGAGAGGAACACAGAAACCGAGAAATCTTTACTAATAATATGAAACTCAATATTTCGTTTGTTTGTTTGAACACGCCAATCAAGACAACTACAAGCTCGAATAGAAAAAATATTTTTGTGTTAAATACCGCGTTTTTGCACGCGTAAATCAGGTCCCGTTAGTCGTCGTAGCGTCGTGGAACACAGCCTGTAGCATTCCTCGATAAATGTGTAATTCAACACAAAAATAACTTTTCAATTCGGACCAGTAGTTCCTGAGATTAGCGCGTTCAAATAATACTATTTGCACTGTTCATTATTGTGCCTCTCGTTTTCATCACACTGCCCTGAAGTAATGCTTGTATATTGGTGGGATAGGGGCTAACCAAAGAACCGCAGGTCTGTGTAAAAAGATTTTTTTATAGTCCAATTTGTGATCTAAATTTTCCTTTCATCCAAATCTGTTCTGTAATGTTTGCTCGCAAGCGCAACGAATGGACACACTTTCACATTTACAGCACTAGCAGTAGAGCCAGTAGGTACCCAGGTGTTGACAGGTCCGGGGCATTTCAATACTCGCAGCACGCGGCCACCGCGGGTTTCCAGTGGGTATTAGTTTCATCCCGTTTCTCTCACCTACCGGATCTCGCCATGGTTCCGTGGTAAAACAAAAAAGAAATAAATGACCAGTAGTTCCTGAGATTAGCGCGTTCAAACAAACAAGTATTTAAGGCCTCATATTATTATTCAGTAATTTAGATTAAACCACTGTCGCTTCAATATCTCCGCAGTTTATAAAAATATGCATGATGACTTGCGCACCCTGCAAACGAGCAATCGGAGCCCAAATAGGACTACCGACGCCCGTGAAAATCTGCATAATGACTATGCTGACGAGTTGCCCTCCCTTCCTCCCCCCCTCCCTCCAATGGGCCACAGGCTACTTACAAACTGCACGAAACATGAAACAGTGTAGGTCGCTTTATGGCGGTGTTATGTGTGAGAAAGGCGCCTCCCAGGTCGTGTCAGCCGCCTGCAATGCTGCATGGCACTACCTCTTATTAAGTCATGTTTGTTCACGAGTTAAATCCAGCGTGTATGGCACTGAGACACACACGCTGCATTGGTCCGGATTCTCACCGTGGTCCTTGTGATGGCTGTTGGGCTCAACCTGGGGTGCACCGAGAGACCTTGGGCGGAGCCAATTGAACCGAACGGAATGTTCTTTAAGCCCCTCCTATAAGAAGTGGGTACTGAGGAGCAGCGGAAGGCGGCGCATGCGCATGGGTCAAGAGGTGAAGTTCGGAACCTCATCCCATTGTCCCTAATTTGGTTAGGTTGTACTGTGGTGCGGGACAAGCCCAGTAGAGCTGACTTACCGTCGAGATGCCCTGGTGTTTTATAGTTCCGGGGCACGTGTCCAATGTCACTCGTGGTTGTGGTGGACCCCTAGCCCACAGTGTCGGTGGTGACGCGTAAATGCATTCTCAAAAAAAATGCAGATCTAAACTAATGCGGATCAAAACTTGGCACACAGCGATGCAAATTTGTGGTGTTTTTCAATTAATTGGTAACAATATAAACCATTTCAATTCAATTACTAATTGCCAAGCCGGCAGCATCCAATACTAAACCTTTAATGATGATGTTCTGATAGCGACACCATAACGCTGTAACGCCCATAACACCAATGGTCTCGGCTACAAAATAATTAACTTATTGCGATGGGGGATAGCAATGATTGGGAATGTAGTAGCGACACTTGATACAAAGTGTATAAGTGACACATAGGGAGTAGTGCCATGCTACATTTAAAATGTGTGGAGATCTGTGGGCGTAGACCTTAAAATGCTCAGATTTCCAGTCTGCCTATTGGACTTTGAAAAAACACGCTTTATAATACTGGTACAAACGATTGCTCAATCAAAGCCTTATGGTGACTACCGATCGCAGAGATAACATAGGTAGGAAGGGTAAGCCCTAGACAGGTCCATGAAGGCGAGTGTATGTCTTAGTGAATAGAGATAACAATATCGTGTACGCATTGAACATGCAAAAAAATCGAGAAGAAAGAAAGACGGAGAGGGAACCACATTTGCTGTCTCTTTCGCCTTAGACGGATGCGTTCTAAGCTAGCGTCCTTAATTTACTATTGTAATAATATATAGTAGAAATATTTTTCAACTTCACTAATTTACAATAATATAAGATACACGATTTCATACTAAACTGTCATTGTAAAGCATTCTTGACTTGTAATTTACCATATTTTTTCGTAGTCTTATACGGATGAACAAAAATAAAAACATGTTACAATAATGCGAATATCTTTTTACAAAGTGCATTATTAGATATGTGTATGCCTTAGGCGTATTGTACAAATCACCGTATAACAATACGGCTAGCCATTTTCAAAAACAGGGCCGTTTTGTTTTGTGGCAGACTAACGTGTGTGTCATTGCAAGACCGTCACCAAGATGGCGGCTGACATTTAGCCTAATTAAATATTTTGATTTTGAATAACGGATAACGCCGAACACTTTGTGGCGGAATTTCACTCAGGCAATTTTCAATGCGGCTGTTTGTTGGCTCACCACAGAAGGAAACAGCCTTGCTTTTCGAAATGGCTAGCCGTAAAGAAATAGCGCGATTTAGACAATCCAACTGCAACTTCGACTGGTTTTCAAATGTTTCAATGATTAACGACAATCGAAAACAATGGTATTTTTGTAAATCAATTCATATAATTATTATCATAAAAATTTTTGAATGATTTAAATTTAAGACTAGGGGGCGCGATATACTTCCCGCTGCCTCTGTATTTCGTGCGCGGTCCCTATAGTTAATCTTTGACATGAACATGGCGCTTCTATATTAATCAAACATTATAAAAGCAATTGGAGTCTGCTCTATTGAGTTTTAACGCGCTTTTGTGGGTTAAGACATGGGGCCAGTCTAAATTGAGCCGCCCGTCCGCAAAGCTCTTTTAACCCTACAAAGGGCGAGGGGGTCTGTGTGGCCTGGGGGGTAGAATTTATTTGTTTGTGATTGAATTATAATCGATTTGCGAGGGGGTACTCTACGGTTATCGCTATACTAGTTTAGTGCTGCGGTTTTACCTCTTCTATGATATTACTCCAATAATTAGAGAAAATCGTTTATTTTTAACTATGTGGCATATTTTCTCAATGTCGCATTTATTCCATAAATTTTATTCACAGTATCGAAAACTCTCAAAACGCGGTCCCCAGGGCGTGTTGGTCTAGTTCAGCGGCAATCTTACTTAATCCAGTCAATATTTGTCATTTATCTCAATATCCGGAAGAGATTCCCCCCGTTAGTTTTGATGCAATTTGTAAAAGTCGCAAATGCATAGAAAAGTGTTTCCACCCACGCCACTGATTTAAACTTCATATTTTTTTATGGTATAGTCAATCGAACAATCGGATACATTGGACGTATGTCTATGGGGGTCGGTAGTGACCACTCTCCTCTCCTCCACCTGGGTCACGGTCTACTCACAAACCGAACGTAACGCGACACTGGAGTTGTCACTTTATGAAGGTATTATCTGAGCGAAAGGTACTGCCTCGATCGTGCCGGACAAATTTTACTGCAATGTATGCGGCACTACTTCTTACTAAGTTATTGACAAAATAACGTTATATGTTATTGTAATAATGAAGAATAATATTACTTATACTACTTAATTACATGTATTTCCTATGCTTTAACGCAAAAACTATCGAACGAATTGAAATAAAATTTTACACAGTAGTAAAGACTAAATTGTGAAAAATATTTTTTTATTCTGAAAAATAAAATTGTTCCCTAGTTTTACTCGGCAGCCAGACCTATATAGAGATAATGTTAAAATGTTATTAATAATGTTTACACATTACATTACGTAATATTAAAACTGTACTGCCGAAGCCCCAGGGCTCTACGGGCAACAGAAGTGACGGAACATAAAACAATCTGTTGTCCAAACAAACAAAACACTTGAGCTGTCAATCCGACTGCGACAATTTACAAAAAACCGCCCCAGGGCTGCCGACTTAATCGTTTATAAAATCGCAGTTATCTGCTTTCAATTTTACCCCATAACATCTTGATGGTGTTTTGGTACATTTTACAACTTGTAAAACGGTTTGGGTTTAGTCTTTTTATATCATGGATGGACCAAGGGGCAGCCAGAGCTTTTGATTACTACCACCGCCCATAAACATAGAAGTGTTCAGTGCAGCTTCATCGGTTACTATAAGACACGTCGGGCGACGATCTAGGTGAGATTGTGGTCGATAGGGGGACAGGCCACCTCCTTTCCCGCAGATAGAAAGGATGTATCCCGATAGTTATTTACGATAGACCGCTAAAGTAACTATCGTTTATGGCTATTATATATTATTTATGAAATTATAAACTTCTTCAGGCGCGTTAGGGAAAAATGGTGAGAATAAATTGTTACGATGCGCGCACACCGTCACGAAAATCCGACACCTTGAAGCGTCATAATAAAAGTTTAAATGTTTTAAATACCACAGTTTCTCTGTTCTTAATGGGGTTTTTTTCAGGAAACGTAGAATGATGAGAAAGAATTTAAAAAAATATTTTTTTCTCGTTAAGCCGGAGAAGTATAACTTCGAACGCGTGTGTATAAATAAGTACACACACATTTTTTTGATAATGAAAAGCGGCAGCCCTACGCCAGCAATACAAGTAACGTTTACCATACCCCAACAATGAAGAGCGGCTAGGGCGGGGCGCGGCGGGGGACGGGGGGTGCGAGCGAATTACCCCGTAATATAATAGAGCCGCGACTCGATACATCGATAGGGGTGGCTCGATTATTTATTCATTCGTTTCGGTTGCAATATGCATTTCTCATTCGATTAACTTTAGTTATTGTTAAGGATGGTTCGGGTGTTTGATATGTTTTGTTTGTATTGTTTTTAAATGTTTCATTAAAATATACATAGGTATGAACATTAAAAGAGTAATGAAGACCATTTTTTTCTGTTTATAGAATAGGGGGCGAACGAGCAACCGGAGCACCCCCCCCCACATAAGCCAACGGCTACTCACAAACCGCACGGAGTGCGACACTGAAGTTGTCACTTTACGGCGGTATTATATGAGCGAGAGGTACTTCCCCAGTCGTGCCGGCCCAATTCCGATGCAATGCAGCATGGCACTAACTCTTGCTAACCTAATTTCGAGATCCGGTGTGCTGCGAGAAATACGCTTTACTTATTAAAGATTTATTTCTACGTTTTTATCCACTGCAATGGTCCACTTAAAGGTTATGCAGAAGTGTTGCTCTCCTTATTTCTTTCCCTTACAATGGGCCACCGGAAACTCTGGAACTGTACGAAACGACAGTATAGTCATTTTACGGCAGTATCATATTGTGGTATACGGGTGGTACCTCCACGGTCATCCCAATTCAGCTGCCAAGCATGCACCTCTTGCAAGTTAAGTGAATAGGGTAAAATAACTTTGAGATTTTCTCTCTAATGTCTTCTTATTGTATGTCGTACAGCATCTAAAGTGTTAAGTACAATTTACGGATGACACAAAAAGTAACATGTGTTAACCGATTACAACTTAACTGACCGTGAGAATGGGACGCACCATGGGGCACCATGGAGCACCATGGCATCAGAGCAAGATGTCACGTGGACAGTCAAGTGCAAAATTCGCTACAGATTATTAGAATCACGCCTATACCATTACGAAACATTGTAAGTGACAAAATGTATTAATTAAAGCCTATCTTACTATCAACAAAATAGAGATCTAAATCGTTTGCCTGGAAAATACGTGCACGATATTTTGTATACAATTTAAAAAATCCTAACAATTTAATAGAGTTCCTTCCATATTGAGTCTTATTTCGGATTTGTTAGGTTATGTTTCAGGTTTTGTACGGTGGCGTGGAGCCACAACGCTGGTCCCCTGAGCCTCGTAGCCCCCAATAGGGAGCGCACTTGCTACAAAAACATTTGTTCGGCACGAGGGTGGTTTTTTTTAGTTAACAAAACGTGAAAATTGCCATTGTATGAGTAATTTATCATGATCCGATGAATTGATTCCTTATTTGATTATGTAGTTAATTCGTCCCGGTTTTAGACGAGTGAAACTATTTTATTCAGTAGCAATTTTTATAGTATACTACAGGCACTGCTGGGCCTCCTAAAACGCACTTTTAGGTGTAGAGTTTCGTAAGAAGTTGTACTTAGTGGATGTGTGTACTCGAATACAAATTTTAAGTTTACAGGTGTATTGTTTCTAAGACTACGTGATAACTCGGGCCCAAAAAAAGTGGAGGGGGCAAAGGAGGGCAACGGATCGGCATAATAATTATGTGGACTTTCATGGGCGTCAGTAATCGTAAAAAGGCTCCGATTTCTCGTTTGCACCCATATTGTTTAAAAAATCTGTGCTTGGTGTTTCGCTTTTATATATACAGAAAAGCGACTCACCCGTATATAACAGGGGCACATACTAGCTTAACAAAATATATATTTAAAGTTTCCTCGGGAATTATTGTCTCCATGGGTGAAACCACAAGAAAATACGGACAGTAGATTTTGAGAAAAGCCATCAAATACAGACAGCTTTAGGCGGATTTGTTTTACATTTATAAATAGAAGGTCGACGAACAAGATGTCATGAAATCGCTAGTCCGTTGAACTGTAGAGGCGGGAGCAGTAGCGCAGCCAGCCAGCAGTAGGTCTCTTCGAAAAAAAAGAAAAAAAAGAAGGGGGCAACTTGCATTCACCCTCCTGTATATTTCCCATCCTATAGCAGATAACAGTTATCATTGTGCGGATAGCATATAGCGGGCACGAAGCTTCACAATTCACACGAAACGTGACAGCGTAGTTCTACCTTTCTTTTTGTTGACGTCTGGACAGGTATTTACGTGCCTTCACCGGCCCTGGGTGGGGTCCAGTGGTGTGTGGAACTCGCGGCACATGATAGTGCAAATACCCACAAAAGCCACCGCGAATGCCATCAGTGCCGCCCTTGGTGAGGTTCCCCGGAACAACAATCATAAGGGACCAACTAACTCCACCTCCACAGATGGGGTTGCTCATCACTACAGGACAACCCCATCGACTTTGGGACAGTGCAATGGGGTGAGGTTCCTATCCTCGCCCGTCGCCCCGTGCGCACATGCGCCACCTCCTGTTACTCTTAGGTTAGGGGTATCGAGAGCGATTCCCCTTCCTGATCTTTAAACCCCCTCTTCTTATCAGAGGGGTGCAAAGATCACCTCGGCTCAATTGACTTCGCCTGGGTTCTCTCCAGGCTACTAAGCCGCACCGCTACGACAAGGCTTGAACCATGGTGGGGAGTGTAGTTCTACCTAGCCTAGGCCACCCAACTTCCGTTGGCCTCGTTTCCTTCACGCACATGCTTACGCCCCATGTCTAGCTTGCGTAAAACAGTTGTGCTTCGAAATGTCCAAAATGTCTGTCTATGAACGTGAAAGCAGTAATAAGCTTAATATGAGTGTGAGAACAAGTGAAGCTTATTAGTGGTAACTAGCGAGGCACGTCGCACGGGGTCGCGAGTTCGAATCCACTCGAGAGAGTTTCTGCGAGAAATCGTCGAATTCCACTCCATTATAAATGAGTGAAAGTAGATATGTACCATTATAGTAACCATAATTGTGTAGATGTTTTTTTTCTATTATAGGGAAACAAATGAGCAGTCGGACCCATTTTATGACTAACGACACCTATAAATCCAAACTATTTCGCACTGATGCTATGCTGTCGCGTATCGTGCGTTATGTGAATAGCCGGTGGCCCATTGGAGGGATGGGATGATGAAGACGCAATATCTGTGTGGATGTTAATATGCGTCGATTGTCACCAAATGGCTACGATTTCACGATTGTCCCCCTATGCTATAAAAAAAGCTACGTCGCCATTTCTGAGCGTAGACATCTAATACGAAGACGGTGAATTTGTTGCATTGCAGTCAAATCAGGCCGGGGAGGTACCTCTCGTTCACATGATACCACCTTGTAATGAAAGCTGGTGTTTGTGCAGTTCCTAAGTTCCCAATTACGCATTGGAGATGAGATTAAAATGAAGGTAGCACGTCCTCATAACAACTATATATTTATGATAACGGATGTTTATGGGCGGCTCGCTTTTGCTTGAGCTATTGTTCTTATCACTTGCCATCGGCTCGACCTGCTTATTCGCACCCTCCCATTTAACAATCAACCGGGGAATCATAGCGTGGGAGCGGTCCATGGGAAGATATCTAAATATCTATAATTCGTCTCCGGAGACCGAATGGGGTAAGAGGGGCGTAACCCGCGCCCTCTGTTATTCTTTTGAAATACATACCACGGATGCTATCAGCGCGAGTTCAAGTTATATTTGTCGCAATATTCAACAATTCGCACGAGTATACAATGATATTTGAGACATGTCAGATTCGGTGAAGATTATGAGAGAATGGAAATTGTGGGAATGTACGAAGTTTTGTTTATTTCTTATTAGACAATCGGTTTTGAGCAGTTTTTTCTTCCGGACCTGATCTTCTGCTGTGGACGCGAAGACAAGCCCAATACAGCTTCATCGGATTGCCTTCGGTGCTCGTATGGCGACGAGACTAGGCTTGGGATCGAAAGAGGGACTGGGGGGCTTCGCAGATGGAAGAGGTGCATCCCGATATGAGAGTGTTTGTAACAGAAAACTTAACTATTATTATCATGGTCAGAGGAACCGAGAGGACCTGCTCCCCGAATCTGACGTCGGTGGTAGCCCGCGCAGGGTAGTAAAACGGCGTCGGCGCTGACGTGAACGTTTGGCTCCTGGAGAGGATCATGACCGGGGGGACGGTCCCCCCCCCCGTAACCTTATGACGGTTGAAAAGACTCGCGCGCGATAGTCTCAGTATACCTAACCGGTACGGCGGTATTATTTGAGCTAGGAAAGTTGCGGATCGTATTAGCATTAGTCTCTACTATAGTGGTGTCATTCAGATTGCACGTGGTGTTGTTGTCTGACTTGTGTGTCCGGGTTGTAGTGTATGTTGTGCAGGCGTCCCCTAGGGCGTCTGCGTGTCCCTACACCGGATGTGCCGTGTCGTGTCTGTTGGTTTGAACAGTGGTACTCGTTTTTCTTACGTACCACTGGAAAAAATACCACTTCAAATTTCGACACGTTTCGAATCGAATCAATAGGTTGACATTATAAATCTCTTTATTAGTCATTATAAGTCTTTTTGTTTGTTTGGATGAGCTTATCTGAGAAATTAGACCTCATCTACATTCCAAATTCCTAATATACACAAGGCACTAGACACCTATAACGCCTGTTATATACAGACCGACAGACGGACATGACGAAACTATAGGGATCCGTTCTTTTTCATTTCGCTACGGAACTCTAATGAAAAGAAAATGAGACAAAAATTTCTCAAATCATGCTTACCGTCAATTGAATAAAAAAAACCAAGATACACATACAGAGTCAACGTGTCAAAACATCGTATGAATGATGCTCACATGTCAGAATATCCACTGTAAAAGGAACTTAAAACCATGCGCATCAGGTTGATTTTTTGAAAAAAAAAATGTGTTTACATTTATACACCTCTATTACCCTTAGTATCTGATCTATAAAAATAACCGTTTGTTAATAAATTTGTGTTTGTATTATTACATATATAATAAATATTATAAATATTAAATTATAAACAGGAGATATTTTATTGTGTCTTTGTTTGTTTGTTTGTTTACATTGAGTAGGTAGCGAAACTACTGGACCGATATGAATAATTCTTTTACTGTTACAATTCCTACATTAACATTGATGAACACACGCTATATTATATTTACTAAAAAAAATTGATCAATACGAAAACTATTCAAAATGCGAAAGAAATATCAAAGTAAATCCCTATTTCGCTGCAGAAATGACAACCAGTTGTCCTGACGGATGTTGTTCTGTCAGAAATTGAATTTGCTTTCATTGCAATGTGTTGTATCTACGGGGCCGAAATTAAAAGTTTATATTTTTGTAAGTCAATAAATATTTCCCAAAAAGTCGTGACGGTCTGCTAGCCATTTATATTATAATTATAAAGATTTATTGAGAACGCGCAAGTAACGCAAATATATCTCCATAAATAAGAATATTACTAACAACAGACCTTAAAATGAATGACCACACAAAAATATTTATCCAAACAACTCCATATTCAAATAAAATTTCATATTCAAAACAAATAGCGCGAGTTTCCCCGGTTTTCTGTAACACATTCCCGTCCCCTTTCACGTAATCGCTCCTACAATAATACTTATCAAAATATAGATTACACATAAATTTGACACTCGGTAATTAAGCCTTAGCCTCCATAGTTGTTCGTTCTCATACCGTCTTTTAAGTCCGAATTTAGACATTTTTCATTCCCCGCATCAGATTTTTTTTCACCCGTTTACTTATTCAAGCTACTTGGTAGCTAGGTGTTGAGACCTTGAATATTTCATTGCAAGAACACCGGGGGTCAACTTATCATCCGTCAAAGTCAATTTTAACTTTAAACTCGTGGGGTATTTTCATTTTTTTTTTCACGTCAAGTGGGGCAACATAAAAGCATTATCGAGTAGGGGTCGAAAATAATAGGGGGGTCGAGTTTTTAACACTGAAAAGTTGGCTTATTAAAAATTAACGCGTTTCGATTTGATTGTACTTTTAGGTCTGCTAAGTGCTGAATCTGTTTTCTGTCTGTATACTCTGTATTTGTTGTCGAATATCTAGTTTTTTTATATCGGGAATGGTCCACCACATTTTCCCACCGCTGCTATTCCTGTGTCCTCAGGATCGACAGGGCCCACCACTAGTGACCCTTTGATATGGTCGTAGGGAGCCAGAGGGAATTGTTAAAAACTATCTTGGGACCCGCAACGAATTTACCAGAAGAAAATAGGAAAAGTAGGAAGTGTTTTCAGCCCCCACCACCCAATCAAAGCGGAGACTTTACGGGATATCTTGAATATTAAAAAAGAGAGACGGCAACCAGAAGCCCGGCTGCAATACACCACGGAAATATGCCTAATACATATTGACTACACCTTATATTTAATCATCAACTGGGGCCTATTCCGTAGCATTTCCCATATTATTAAGCATTACACTTCGCTCCTGTTGTGCGGTTCGTTCATATTTCTCAGCATTCGACCGAGCAGTCACAAAGAGGTGATGCTACTAGTTTGAAGCGAAATAGTTTGCTTGTAAAATTGCCGTTACTCTAAGGTAAGGAACTGTGCAATGCTTTGATCTCCTTCTAACGAATTTTTTCGATAACCGCTCTCGAACGCAGGGGCAAAAATTATAACTATGGCGTCCTTTATTTGTATTAGTCCATCTTACGTGCCTGACATTCACTGCGTAAGTTTTGATTAGTAACATATGTCGTGCCAAAGAGCGTCATAATCTTCAGTCGGTCTTGTAGTAATAAAAAGTCTGGGCTAGAGAGGTTTCTAGAGTGGTAATACTTGGCGGCACGGTGTTGGATTACTGTGGTTGGTGTACTGGCGGGGCCTCCGTACTAACAGTGCGGTAAGCTTTACATAAAAATAATAATGATAGCCTCTGACTTTGTAGTAATTTTTTTATTATTTAGATGTCTGTTCTGTTTTTTATTGTATTTGGCGGTAACGAGAAATCTGGAGCCTTTTTACGACCACCGACGCCCATGAACATCGGTATAATTACTTTGCCGATGCGTTCCTCCTCCAATCCAATGTAATCCCCACTCGTACCGGCCCAACAAAGCAGAATAGCACTACCTCTTAATATTTCCTATCTTCCTACCAACCACCCAATTATTATTTTATGTAATATAAGGGCCAAGGGTGTGTCAGCCGGAGATTTAAACCATGGCAAAATCCACATACCTGATGCGTTCTTCATGAGGTGCCCTCTAAAGGGCAGTGGAAACTCACATGCCGCACTAGACGCCATGACGTAACGTTCGTTTGAGCGAGACGTACGTCTCCCGCCGTGCCGACCCAATACTGTAGCAATGCTTCAATGACTACCTCATAATAAATAACATAATATATATTATATCACTTTTGTTATCCATGCTTATATTTTCTTTTATATTTGTATATGTTGTCATGTAGGAAATGAGGGTTTGCATTTCCCTCCTTTTCTCCTCCTCTGCAATGTACCACCGTCTACTCACAAACCGCGCGAAACGCGACAGCATCGCCTTCACTTTACGGCGGTGTCATGTGAGCGAGAGATACCTCCCCGGTCGTTCTGGACCAATTCCGCTGCAATACAGCATGGCTTTACCCCTTACTAGCTTTATTAACCAAACATTACTTTTTCGAATTTTTAATGAAAACAATGAACATAGAAAGCTAAAGAGCAGTGTGTGAGGAATAGAGAATCGATTGGATTTGCGCAAACATACATTTTAACACAGGCAGGATTAAGATGTGCGCTGTGCAGTTGTAGCTAGTCTCTGTAGACGTGTTCGTAGTAAAAAATATGCTATGATGACATTCCCACCATGGTTCAAGCCTTGTCGTGGCGGTGGGGCTCAGTAGCCTGGGGTTAACCCCGACACCTTGGGCAGAGCTGAACTGAGGGGGCTGCTCTTTGTACCTCCCTTATAAGAAGAGGGGACAAAAGAGCAAGATGTATGGGAAGTTCACCCCATTGCACGTTGTCCGAAATTTGCCGGGGTTGACCTTTGGTCCCCATCTGTGGAGGTGGTGTCGGTCTCTTAGGGGAATGACTGGCCATCGAGGTGACTGGCCATGATTTGTGGTCCCGTGGCACTCGGAACTCGGGGACCTCACACTCGTGCTGGTTTTAGTTGGTATTCGGTACTAAAAAGTGCTGCGAGCCGCACCGTCGCACCACACACAGGGTCGTGGGTGGAGCGTAAATGCGTTTCCTCGCAAGGCTCTGTTGACATTTTGTTAAGCCAATAGCTACCCATCATGGCTTGTGATGATATGCCGTAAACTGTACATATTGAGCCAACTGTAGGTATTTTTCGCACGACTATACACTGCTTGTCCAATGTGCCAAGAATGTCCAAGTGGTATGAAAAAAACCGTAATATTTAGTCAACTCCAGGTACTATTACCGCGACTGTACACTGATTGTCCAATATTGGAATGAAAAAAACTGTAATATTTAGTCAACTCCAGGTACTATTACCGCGACTGTACACTGATTGTCCAATAGTGGTATGAAAAAACCGTAATATTTAGTCAACTCAAGGTACTATTAGCGCGACTATACACTGCTTGTCCAATGTGCCAAGAATGTCCAAGTGGTATGAAAAAACTGTAATACTTAGTCAACTCCAGGTACTATTAGCGCGACTGTACACTGCTTGTCCAATAGTGGTATGAAAAAAACTGTAATATTTAGTCAACTCAAGGTACTATTAGCGCGACTATACACTGCTTGTCCAATGTGCCAAGAATGTCCAAGTGGTATGAAAAAACTGTAATACTTAGGCAACTCCAGGTACTATTAGCGCGACTGTACACTGCTTATCCAATAGTGGTATGAAAAGACTGTAATATATAGTCAACTCAAGATACTATTAGCGCGACTGTACACTGCTTGTCCAATAGTGGTATGAAAAAAACTGTAATATTTAGTCAACTCAAGGTACTATTAGCGCGACTATACACTGCTTGTCCAATGTGCCAAGAATGTCCAAGTGGTATGAAAAAACTGTAATACTTAGTCAACTCCAGGTACTATTACCGCGACTGTACACTGATTGTCCAATAGTGGTATGAAAAGACTGTAATATATAGTCAACTCAAGATACTATTGGCGCGACTGTACACTGCTTGTCCAATAGTGGTATGAAAAAAACTGTAATATTTAGTCAACTCAAGGTACTATTAGCGCGACTATACACTGCTTGTCCAATGTGCCAAGAATGTCCAAGTGGTATGAAAAAACTGTAATACTTAGTCAACTCCAGGTACTATTAGCGCGACTGTACACTGCTTATCCAATAGTGGTATGAAAAAACCGTAATATTTAGTCGACTCCAGGTACTATTAGCGCGACTATACACTGCTTGTCGATACCTATAGGTATGTCGTAAATTGTACATATTATTTACTATGGGTATTTTTCACGTGACTCTACACTGCTCGGCTAAAAGGGGCATTCAGAAAACGTAGTGCGCCGTATATTTTTGACCAACTGCAGGGATTTTTCGTGTAATTAACCGCCGTTAACAATATAAAGTACCTGGACATCACGCTGGATGATTCCCTCAGTTTCCTTCCACACTTAGAACTTTTGGCTTCAAGTATCAGAAGACTGATTCATGTATTTAAAATAATGAGGAGCATTGCAGACCACGCAGTAGTCAAATCTGTACACTTTGCACTAGCCCAGTTTATATATATATATATATACCCACCTCTGAGGTACATACGCACTGGCAAGTGCTTACCGTCACCTGGCTGTGGTTACAGAGAAACACTCACAACTAAATTCTGATACGCAACTTCAATTAAGCGTCAGAGTCGTAAAGGTATTGTCTGCCCTACCACCATCTGCAATAATAGTTTTTCCCACAGGTTCTCCTTTTTTATTTGCGGTCTTTTGTATAATAAATTAAATCGTATTCTCTCACTTTTTTCATTGGCAGGAAGTGCTTGTAAAAAGAAACTCACTCTGTGGCTTAAGGGACTAACCTAACCTATGACGAAACAGAAGGTTTACTCATTAGGATTAAGTAATCAGAAAACACTTTTACACAACACTTATACAAACAAATTTATTTATTGATTATTACATCAGTACACACAGAGCGCGCGCGCGCACACACAAATACACGCTCACGCACACTCGCACGCACGCACGCACACACACACACACACACACACACACACACACACACACACACACACACACACACACACACACAAACAAACACACAAACACACACACACACACACGCACAAATATATAAAAATAAATAATTATTTATTTATTTATTTTACATGTGTGTGAAATTATAGAAAACTATGTATGTTTAACCAAATGTACGCACTTCTCACGTAACTGTACAACGTTGCTTATAGTGGTATGCAGTAAATTTTACACATTCAGCCACCTTTACGCACTTTTTACACGAATGTACACCATTGCCAACAGTGATACGGCGCAAGCTGTACATATTTAGCAGTACGTAGGTTCCGCGCGACTGTACTCGCCTTGGCTAATTGTGTAACGCCGGGTGTTAGAGCGTGTGCTAACATTTTAGACCCCGGTATGAGTGCGGTCCTTTAATGAGCCGGGTGAAAAGCGCTCTCCGGTTTGTGCCACGGAGCTCAGAAAAATGGATAAGGTTACGTAATTTTCAGATTGGTTTTACAACCTAGGCCTAAGGAGCAGTTGGATGACTTGGTCCACACGGTAAGTTTATATGTAGTAAGAGTAAGTAAGTAAGTTACACGGTACACATAGTTTGATCTGGTGGTACCAACATAATTTACTCTTCTCCTTTTATTGCGTAGGGAATAAACGAGCAATCGGGATTTTGATGACTTCCCACGCCCACGAGATCCGCATTATTATGCAAATGCATTGCCCTTATTGCCTCCTCTCCTCAAAAGACCAATATTTCAGAAGACGATGCCCAGTGAAATATCACTCCACCGATTATCGCGAAATCTCAGAAACTATAACACCTCACCTAACAAACTTAAAACTTGGCGGGTAAAAAAGAAGAACGAATTCTACGAAAGTCCATCTTTAAGATGCATTTAAGGGGGTGGAGTGCGCATATGAAACCGGGATGGACCGCTAGTAGTATTATAAAATGCTGTAGTTCTGTCCATTATTATATAATTTCCTCTTATTACCCTGCCCTCTCCATTATTAGTGGCTGAATGTTTGTGGAATTGCTATCCAGGCTGGATTATATTTGATGCAGCACTAATCAGTCTCACTTACCGACTAATTGCTTTCCACAGTCCCGGCCTAATAAATAATACTTAAGTTATACGGCCGACCGCATGACATACTGTTTATGATGCCCTGGTTACCTGTACGGGCAGCTAGTCAAATATATACTAATATTATAAAAAGAAAATATTCGATTGTTTGTTTGTTTGCATTGAATATGCTCCTGAATTACTTGAGCGTCCTGAGTAATTATTTTAACATTAGAATGCTCTTTTTTTGTTGACGCGGGGAAACGTATTTACGCGCTTTCACCCGCCTTGGGGTCCTGTGGTGTGTGGGGCTCGCGGCACATTATAGTGTCGAATACCCGCAAAAGCCACCGCGAGTGTCATCCTTGGTGACGTGCGCCGGAACAAAAAAACAT
This sequence comes from Eumaeus atala, assembly GCA_017140195.1. NCBI lineage: Eukaryota > Metazoa > Arthropoda > Insecta > Lepidoptera > Lycaenidae > Eumaeus > Eumaeus atala. The sequence continues at coordinate 73,561 of JAFELO010000176.1, forward strand.
CAGTGCACCTCGTCGGCTAGTCAGCCCCCCTAAGGGACCAACTCCACCTCCACAGATGGCGTTTGACCCATACTATTGGACAACCCCATCGACTTTGAGACAGTGCAATGGGATGAGGTTCCCATCATCGCCCCTTGCTCCGTGCGCAAAAGCGCCTCCCCTTGTTGCTTTTTGGTCCCCTCTTCCTATAAGAGATGTACCGAGAGCATTTCTCTTACCTGCTCTTCAGCCCCCTTCTATAAGACGGGTACAAAGAGCTCCCGCCTCCTCGGTACAATTGGCTTCGTCTAGGGTGTCTGAGTTCAGCTCAGGCTACTGAGCCCCACCGCCACGACAGGGCTTGAACCATGGTGGGGATCCTTACACAAGTAGCCGTATAAAGGGACCATTAGTGTCCTACATTATCAGCGACGAACATAGGCTATATAACAACCTCGAAAACAGCGATAATGAAACCAAAACGTAAATAAAGTATTGAAATAAATCCTAACATAGCTGTAGAAATTATTGACAACTGGCCGCACCGACGGACGTTGTTTTGTCATCAATAAAAACAGGGTGGTTCGTGCATAAATACTTTTTCCCCGCGAAATCAAGAAATTAAAAAAAAAAGATTGTGTGCCATTATTCCACAGGTACCTAATTGTAATTTGTGGAAGAAAATAAATAAATATTGAATGTGACCTTATAATGTTATTAGACAGATTATAAGATCAGAGTCAATATTCTGAAGGAGTACGGTAATCTTACCGAATTTAATATACTCACAAAAAGAAGTCCCCACCATCCGTCTGTCTATACGCGATATATTTTCTCAAAATCTATTGAACAGATTTACACGCGGTTTTCGCCTATGCATATATAGAGCAATTCTCGAGGTAGGTTTTAGCGTATAATTTAATCCAGGTTATTTACGGACGAAACCAGGACGCGTCGCTAGTAATAGTATAAAACAAAGTCCTCAAAACTATGCTATTATTTTAATAGCATTTTGTATAACTTCTTATGAAACGATCTGTAATCATTGAAATTTTCCATAATCCCACAAAAACCACTTGTGATACAAAAAAATGAACCCAATTAAATGACATCGCGTGAGACAAAATTAAGGCTATGGTAATACGGTAGGGAGACCTGTAATGTACCTTCACACTGACAGCCGAAACCGTTAGCTACATAATTATGAATCAATGCAACTAAATTTTTTAGGGAGTGACCGCTCCTGTTATTGCCGTTAAGTAACAGTTCTCCTGATATGTTTCGTGTGGTTTGTGAATTTCCGGTAGACCAATGTAGGAGTAGGAAATTCAACACATAACAACTATGCGTATTTATATGGGCTTTTCTATCAAAATACTACTATTGTTTCTTAGCATATATATGTATAGGTCTGGTGATATACACTTTGTGTGGAGGATTCTACCAAAATTGACGCTTTTGCTTCCCACCATAGTTAGACAAGCGTCTGGATCGTCGGTTTCCAACATGTAATTAATCCACATCATATAATTTTTAACATAATTGAAATAGCAATAATATTTAAATAACCATTTGAAATTTCGATAAGCTTCATTTTGCACACGTTAGTCCCAATATAAACTATGACATAGTTAGAATCAATATTATATCTATATTATTCTCAAATATAATTTCAGTTGGTTATTTAATAAAAAATATATGTTATCCTCTTAAACAAAAGCAAACTTATAAAAGTCACAGAAAGCATGATAAACATAATTATTATCAGTTTCTTTTTAGTGTTTAGTGTAGTGTTTCCCCGCTATGGAACTGCCTTGAAGTGTTGTTTTGGTAGGCTTAACCTAAGAGAACGTAAACCGCAGTGTTCGATCTCAACGTTTCGCCGCAATCCGTACGAACACCAATGGCCAGTGGGTTGTAATTTGTTTGTGTTAGTTTGTCTCCGAATGACATGGCGTGACGCATAATTTGTTGACAAAATGCTTGTTTGATTGTGTTTCGTTCTTTCGCTATATCATATACTGACGAATCTGCAGATTGGTCGTTTAATAAAGATGTTCGTCGTAAGGTCTTATAGGACAGTACTTTTTTTAGTATGACGTAGTGCCATGCTGCATTGTGGTGGAATTGTGCCGGCACGACCAGGGAGGTACCTCTTGCTACCGCCGTAAAATGACACGTTTGTGAGCAGTCGGTAGCCCATTGGCGGGGGGGGGGGAAGGGGAAAAGGAGGGCAACGCATCGGCCTAGTAATTATGCTGATGTTCATGGGCATTGGTAGTCGTAGAAGGGCTCCGGTTTCTTGTTTATCCCCCTACACCGTAAAATAAAAATCTGTATTTTATTTCTTTAAATTGGCTAAGCGGCTTCTTTACTGTGTTATGATGCTAAATTAATATTAGCAAAATATAGAACAAGAGATTGGCAAAATTCTATTTTCAATAGATTTTCTTTAATTGGAGAGGCAATTGTGAAAGATTTTCAACCTGTATTCTTTTGAAATAATTTCCTTCATCCTTCCAGATTGTATTCCTCCACGATGATCTAATGCAATGGCCTTTTTCTTTCGGAGGGACCTACTACTGGTTGGCGGCGCTTGTCCAGCCTCAACAGTTCGATTGACTAACGAAGACTTTTGTGTCTTCAGGTTTAGGGAGACAATAGGGGGACAGACCACCCTCTGTTCCCGCAGATGGGAAGAGATGTACCTGGTTCATTGTGGGCGTACATTATTGTAACTATTTTTGGGACCGAAAACAGGGAATCGGCCCCCCTCCCCCACTAGTGAGACGGTGCCCGCACGACGCCGTTTAAATTACGGTGTCCTGGATAAAGACAATTGAGCTCGTCTAATGTTTGGCTTATCTGGGGAGGCCGGCCTTCTTACGCCCCTCCCTTCTGATGGGAGGGGTCGATTTGCGCTACAAATCAGCAAAAAGCCATGTTCTTGATTTTTTTATTATTATTAGAGCTCTGTAAAGTCACGTTATTTTATCTCTATAAATCTAAGCTCCCAACTTACGGATTCGAACCCGGGCTCGTCTCCGTAAGCGGTGTGTGAGTTTTTCATTTTGTCAGTCATATGTTTTATAACTGTGTCACTATGTGTAAGGTTTTAATGTAATGGCTGTTAGTGGCGGCCGTTGTTAAGTGTGGATGTAGAGGAGATGGACATGAATGTTGAGCACAATAGTTAGTATCGCGAATTCTAAACAAATGTAAATAGGGACCAAAGAAAACTCGTTCATCTCTACGGATTAAAATTAATTTGAATATGGAATGTGGATAAAAGTCGTAAGTAAAACTTCTAATAGCCAATAAGTGTTCAATTTTCTCCATTATTGAAAATTGCGTCAGATTGCTTCAAACAAATAATCACAGAAAATTTATATTGCGCAGTGTCGGAGTGAAACTGCGCACAATAAATCAATATGACACATACTAACAAATGACGGTAGATTTAAAAAGATGTCATAGCTCCATGTAGGTTAGGCCACGAACTTTTAGATCCACCCTCGTATGAACAAACAACAGGCTGTATTGTCAAGTGTATATGTGAACCAAGCAAAGAAGAAGACGCGATAAATGCATTTGGGCACCATTTGGTACTTTGTGTTAATAATTGCAAAGAGTAATAATACAAATTCGAATTTTTACATGTTCTCCGTAAAAATGTGTGTCTTACTCGAGTAGTGAAAATGGAAATAATAAGTTGCACCACTTATTTTCTCATAGAGGGCGCTAAAAAATTGAGTGTTCACTTAGGGAATTCATTTATATTTTAAGCTCGAATGCGTACTTAGAATCCTTCGTCCTGGATGAAAATACACACTCTCGCCTTCACAGTTTCTTAAGTTTTAGATGCGAGTAGCAGGAGATCGATCGTCTTGTCGTTCATTGAAAGAAAAAGGTCCTGCAGTGGACCGACAGGGGCTGGTAATAACGATGATGATGTGGAGATCAATTTTAAGATTCTGGAATGTATTCCCCGTTATTAGAACATGTCTTAGTCATCAAACTGCTTACAATTTCCTTAGGGACAAATAGAGGAATTGGGCTGACACTATTCCGGACACTCACATTAACAAAGTGACAATGTATGCTATGATTCATGCGGTGTTCTAACTTCCGGTTATCATTTCCGGAGAAAGGAAATAGAGCAACAAGTCTCCATTAAATGTGGATGTCTTTGGGAGTTGCGAGATACTAGCAGGCTCCCGCCGCTCCCGCTTAGTCATATATAAAAATATCAGTCAAGTCTCGTAAAATTTTTGAAAACTTTCTCATGATTATGTCAATGTTATTGACCAAAGCACTTCGTATCAGATGTGAATCACAACTATCTCCAATAGCCAATTTAATACAACCCCAACACTAACATGACAGTATTGGCACGCAATCCCAATTATTCAGTCACGGGTTCGACTCCCGTCCCGAGTCGACGGATGATTGGAGACAACGTAACACGCGATGGTGACGAATTAGGCGAGATTTTGAAAACAAAAATCAAAATTCCAAAACTGATAAATTATATGAATTAATGTAGTTAAGAGTTGGGTTTCTTGCTGTAGGTTAATTGTCAATCCCCACCAAGGTTCAAGTCTTGTTGTGGCGGTGAATTTCAGTAGCCTGGGGTGAACCAGCATACCTTGGGCGAAGCTGATTGGACCGAGATGCTCTTTTTATCCCTCTTATAAGCAAAGGGGACAAAACACAAAAAGAGGAAGCGCTTTTGCGCACGGGGCAATAGGCGAGGATAAGAACCTCAATCCATTTCACTGTCCTGTGGTGCGAAGCAACACTTCTATGGAGGACATCCACATAACACATCAGTCCCTGAGGGGACTGACTAGCCGTCGTGGTGCCCTGACGAATTGTACTTCTCTCTTCTGACGTAAACGGCCATTTCAGACTGGCTGCCTTTCTCTATCTATATTATCTCTATGCTTGTGACCCTTTTGTATGATTGCAGGGAGAAAAATACCAAAACTGCCTTTGGACCCCAGACGAATTAAATGAGAAAATAGAAGGATTAGGCAGTGATGATATAAAGTGTAAACTATCCATAAAACATAGATATTTGTTACAGTAAAATTTAAAAAAAAGTATGTTTTGAAGGTACATCACACCGGACTGTACATCGAAAGGGAAAAAAGGATCCCTTATAGGATGACCTTGTGGTTCGTCTGTCAGTATATATAGGATGACCTTGTGGTTCGTCTGTCAGTATATATAGGATGACCTTGTGGTTCGTCTGTCAGTATATATAGGATGACCTTGTGGTTCGCCTGTCAGTATATTCGTCTGTAAGACTGTCAAGACACTCTTTCTCGTCAAAGCCTGGTAGGATCAAGGTGAGATTTACATTCGAATACCCTAAAAATACAAACTCCTAAGTCAATCCAATGAAAAGGTGCAGCCGCTTATATACATAACAAACTTTTTCTGAAGTTTTTTCCATACGAAATGGCCTACACACAAATTGGGCGCGAGGCAAAAGAACAAGACTATACTTTTCAGTCTATGCTATTAAAAGATAAAGCCGTTTTTTTATGGAATATGGGGGCCAACGAGCAGTCGCATTCTTTTGATGACTACGAACGCTCATGGACATTCGCATGATCGTCACGCATATGCCCTCCTATCACCCAGCCCCAATGGACCACCGGCTACTCACACTTACAAATGGCACGATACGCGACAGCGACCATGATCCTTCCACACATTTCCCAGAAAAAATTCTTTACACACGGACAGACGGACGGACGGACCCCACCTAGTACAGAACCCTTAGTGTGCGAGTCGGACTTGCACTTGGCCGGCACGTGGCGTTTAAAATTACCTCGGTGCTGTCGTGAATGAATGGCTCATGAAGATCATAAGTCCTAAGGCGGCCACGGGGCCGGGCGTCACGGGGCCGGGCGTCACGGGGCCGGGCGTCCCGCTGTCACCCTCAGTGTAACCAAAAGTTCTCTCCTCCGACTGTTCACTTAGCCTACAAAATATAAAGGATTGCACAAGTAAATATTGTTATAGTATACGGGGACAAACGAGAATTCGGAGCCTTTTAACGACTACTGACGCCCATGAACATCAGCATAATTATGATGATACGATGCCCACCTTTCAACCCCCCAGTGGGCCACCGGCTACTCACAAAAAGCACGAAACGCGACACCGTAGGTGTCACTTTACGAGCTACTTAGCGAGAGGCACATCCTCGGTCGTGCCGGCCCAATTCCGTTGCATAGGAGGATGTAGACACCATGCATGGCACTACCTCCTGCGATGCAGCACGACACTACCTCTTACAAGAATAAAAAGCGTAGAGCCTAACATTGAATCGTTCGGACGTGTGTAAGTTGATAATATTAATTATAATGAAGGAATTGAACTATCATTTTGCAAACATGGCCCATTGGAGGGAAGGAGGTAAGGTGGGCAATGCATCTGCATGATACGATAATTCGGACGTATATTCCCACACATTATGCCCGTGTTTAGTCATCATTAATCACCAATTGGTGACTTGTACCCCTATAACATAAAGAAAACAAAAAAGAATCCAAATTGATTATTTCGTTAATCGTTACTACGCCACAGTCACACAAATACCCCCACAAATATAATTTAAGAGTAAAAGAACATTCGAGAAAGTAATAAGAGACAAATTTATCGCCAAATGACCTTAGCATAAAACAATTTTGAATACCTTTAAACCCTGAAGGACCATAATTACAGTACAGAAGTCACGTCTGTCTGTAATTCGTGTCATTAAGCCCCGTCTCCCTCCACCGCAGAGATATTAAAACTGTATTACAACATAATTGACATTTATACGTTAAACCGAGCGTTTTTGAACGGAAATTCGATCGTTTTTTGTACTAAATCGATTTCGTTTAAAGTAGTTTCGGTGTTTCTTTAATTTCGAGTCTCTAATGGCATCTGTTTTTTTTTTTTGGTGTCGTAACGCGAACTGTTTTTACGGCATCGGGGGGCAAATTTTCGAAGCTTTTTCGTGTTTACCGCTGTCTGTAATCTTCCGCATAAATGTATACGCCTCTACAGAATCACACAAAACGATCGAAAACTGTCAGATAACAGTTGTTTAAATAGACAAATAGAACGTTTGTCTGGTAAATCTTATTCTTTAGTGTTTGGGAACATTCATATGAATCAAACCTTCTGCTGACCCTGTTGACCTTCATTTGAATGGGTACCACGTGATATCGCATAATGCGCATGACATTTAGAAAAATATAAGATGAACAATAACATACTGAACTATCATTCTAAACCATCCTCGATTATACGTAAACATGTCTTTTTCAATCCTACATTATTAGTGATGAATATAGATTATATAATATTGTCTAAAACATTTCGATGATTATGAAAACTTTGATAATGTAACCAAAAAGTAAAAAAGGATCACAGTAGATCTTTATCTAGCTGCAGAAAATTGACAACAAGCTGTCGCGACAGATGTTGTTCTGTCATAAATTGAATTTGTTGACACTATGACACTATGACGTGTCTGCGAGGCCGAAATTTAAATTCACAATTATTATTTTTTTATCGATAAATTCTTGCCAGATTTGATAAAATATTCATGCGAAGCTGGGGCGGACAGCTACCCCCTTCGCAGGAACAGTGGCAGCAGCAGGAGACAGTGGAACCGGTAGTATATAGATTTCATTAAGAAAGTATAGTATTGAGAAGAAATATTTGGAAACGGTCACCGAACGAGATAAGTGTGTATTTTTATAGGCATAATTCTTTTATGAAAAACATCGAAATAGTTTCTGTTTCATCATTAATTTTAGCTATAGCACTGTCAGACTACTTTTGTAAAAGAAAGAGAGGGTACGTAAATGGTTTTAACCCATCACTTCTATAGCCATGGCCCTTCGAATCATTATCTGACAGATGTGTTTGCTTCCCCATTTTTTCTTCTTTCCTTCCCATATTTTTTTTCGGACCGAACTAATATTACATTATCCAAGAGTGTAGTCTATTCCTCTGCAAAATTTCACCCCATCCATTCGGTAGTTTTTTCGTGAAAATGTAACAACAACACATACACAGTTTCGAATTTATAACGTACTAATATTAGGTGACATAAAATGCTAATGTCAGAGTAGGAGAGAGAATAATGATATTTTATAGTTTATAACCTCCGTCGGTAAATGGGCTGTATAACACGGAAACGATGTTGCAAGTCGGACCAATACTTCTTGTGATTAGTTCGTTCAGTGAAACAAAATCAACTTTATATCTGTAAAGTTTATGTCTTAACTTTAACACGGTGTTTCTCATTACAATAATCTCGGCGCGTAACATAATCTAGCCTGTGAGCATGCTGAAGTTGGCGCCCGCCATTACATTTGATTTGATTAAGCGCAAATCCTCACTAGGGAACACCGATCCCATCCAAGTATCAGCCGTGAGGCTATTGAAATAAGAAAGCATCGAAAACCCAATAGAAAAAATGGCTGTGCCCTCTGCTTAGGACACAGTGATAGACGCAATCAAATCAAAAACTTAACATAACACCTCAAGACAGCAACATATAATACGTAATGTTTACGTTAATCGGAACAACTAAATAACTATAATTCTTCCGATAATTTTGACATATGGACATTTGTCATCTCAGTCCACTCGTGAAGCTTCTGAACCGCGGGGATAGTTAAATAATTAAATAAACGGAGATACATTATACATTATAATTCGTAAAGAGTACACATGGATCTCTCAATATTACCATTAAAGATACGCAGTGAGCGTCTCAATATCGTCCGTATAAAAGATAAAAAGGGAATAAAGGAAGAGGTAGTGTCGTGTTGCATAGGAGCATGTAGTGTCATGTACTATGCATGGCACTACATCCTCCGTGGAACTGAATAGGGCCGGCACGACCGGGGAGGTAACTCTCGCACACACAACACCGCCGTAAAGCGTCATCTTCAGTGTCGCGTTTCGAGCGGCTTGTGAGCAGCCGGTGGCCCATTGGGGAAAGAAGAGCAACGCATCGACATAGTAATTATGTGGATGTTCATGGGCGTCTCTTCGTCGATTTCCCTTTTCCCCCTCCTATTCTATAAAAAGAAAGATGGGCCTGTGATGTTATTTTGTTGTCATGTTTAGTTATGCACATTTTTCAAATAGAATCTGCTTCGTAAAAACTATTGAAAATCACACCCGTACATTGCTTGAAAATATGAGCAATTACGGAGGCTTTAGAATGAGAGTTCAGTGTGAAATTGTGTGTCTTGTGGAAATCAATGCTCATAGACAGTTCATAATGACAGTACTACAGGAGCTGTAATTATGAACTGTAATTATGAAGTTGAATGAAGTAGGGCTTATCTAATAATTATGAAGTTGAATGAAGTAGGGCTTATCTAATAAATAGTTCTTTTTTTTATGTCACCATAATACATTTTTCTACATAAATAATAAAAATGAGTTAGTAGTTGATGTGTTGTGGAGTACTAGTGCCTTTTTTTTTTGTTGACGCGGGGAAACGCATTTACGCGCCTTCACTGGCCCTGGGTGGGGTCCAGTGGTGTGCAGGGTCGCGGCACATTATATAGTGCCGAATACCCACAAAAACCACTGCGAGTGTCACCAGTGCCACGTTTGATGAGGTGCCCCGGAACAACAAATCATCAGGGCACCTCGACGGCAAGTCAGCCCCCGAAAAGACCGACGCCACCTCCGTAGATGGGGTTGTCCCGCACCACAGGACAATCCCACCGAAATTGGGACAGTGCAATGGGGTGAGGTTCCCGTCCTCGCCCCTTGCCCCGTGCGCAAAAGCGCCGCCACTTTTTGCTCCTTTGTACCCTCTTCATATAAGAGGGGTACAAAGAGCGGCACCACCTCCTGCTCTTTACTCCCCTCTTCTTATAGGAGGGGTACTAAGAGCCGCCATCTCCTCGGTTCAATTGGCTTCGCCCAAGGTGTCTCGGATAAGCGCAGGCTACTGAGCCCCACCGCCACGACAAGGCTTGAACCATGGTGAGGTGGAGTACTAGTGCCTAGACTAGTCTTTAGTGGCCCGTATCAACCAGTCTGTGTCACCAGGTCACCACTTTCGCTTCAGGTTAGTTATTTATCGTTATTAGATTTTACATTATGTACTTAACAAATACTGGGAATGTCTATGAGATATTTCACAGTTCAATGCCTTTGGCGTCACTATAATGAGATTTATGACATTGATCTAACGACTTGTTTGCACGTTGTCAGTGGTTTGTGCTAGTTGCAAATATACTCTTAAAATGCAAACATTTGTTATTGCACAAGGAGGTAAACTTGCAGAGGGCGAGAGAGAGAGAGAGAGAGAGAGAGAGAGAGAGAGAGAGATAATCCTCAGGAAATGCGCCATCGAAGTCACTTTCCGACGAAACGTAAGCAAGAGGTGCCTCCCCGGCCGTGCAGACCCAATTCCGCAGCAATGCAGCATGGTACTAACTCATACTAAAATTTTGTTAAGGAACACTGATATTCCTCTAAGGTGTAAAGAAATCAGATAAAGTGTATCATAGTATATTTTATTAAAACTGTCCCACATGAAGCCAGTCGCGACATCTTTTATAATTTACAATACTTCTACGGATATAGGCTTAAGCTATATTTACAATTAGGTACATTTTGACAATCAGATCGTAGTACTTAAACTAAAGGAGTGATTGTTTCTTCCAAGCATACTTTAATATACAACTAGCTTGACATCTAAAGTTTATGCAAATTTCATTTTTTACATTTAAACTACTTGAAATGGGTTAAGAAGCCAAGACGATTAAGAAGAAAAAATGTATAATAATAAATTAAGTGGCTTTAATTTACTAACGGTGTTTATATCTCAACCGGTTGCAGTCAGTCCAATATACTTCGAATTACATAATATGAAATTTTATCATTAGTATTTTTGTCTATTTGATTTTAATTAAGGGAAAGTCTATAGCAGACTTTTTCACAGTTGCAACAACAAATACGTCATTTACGACATCAAATTATGTATATAAATATTTATATAAATGAAATAGACAAGTAAAGAAACAGAAAAAAGGAAAGCAAAGAACTTGCTTTATACATTAAGTTTTGTATTGAGTTATGCATTGATATATACATTGAGTTGTGCATTGAGTTATGCATTGAGTTATGCATTGAGTTATGCATTTGAGTTATGCATTGAGTTATGCATTGATTTATGCATTGAATTATGCATTGAGTCACGCATTGAATTATGCGTCGAGTAATGCATTGAGTTTTACATTGAGTCATGCATTGAGTTAACATGAAATAACATAAGAAAAGGTATGGGAACATTTTCGTACAAATTTTTATACATCCTCGATATTCTCACAATAATCAGAATTTAAAATCTAAAAACTGGCGTTGTGTATACCAGCCTTATTGATAGAAACTACTATGTTTATAGAACTAGACTGAGAAATTGATTTATCAAATATTTACAATCTTTTTAGTTTTTTTCTATAGCAGTATCAGTAAATACTATTGTTATTATCTGAACATTAATCAATTTTCAAGCCAATTAATTATCAAGCTAAGAAAGTAGGTAAGTAGGTACTTCGAATCACTAGCCATATTCAAGAATAACAAAAAAAAAATACTAACAAAATTTTATTTGACGGTACGTTTAAAATTATTCCATTTATTTTATTTACTAATTACCTTATGTTATAAAATATAATTATAATACTGTTTTCTTTATTTACATTCTTATCATATTTTCTAAAATAATGACTTAATTATATGTACAATTTAAGATATAATGTCTGAAATCCGTATTATTCGTGAAATTCATCAAACCAAATTTTGTTTTCATATAGTCTTAATCTATAAACAATTTATTATAGATCATAAAAAATCTGGGCACAGTAAAAAAACAATTATATTTTTTCAAGGGTATTTCCAGGCGTGGAAAATTATCTCAGATGTGTTTAAGAACACACCCTTTTTACCAATATGAATAATAGTGACGAATCACATAAATCTTATCAAACATAATTTATTATTTTAAATTTCTCTTTAAAAATTCAAAAAAACGTAAGTTTTGGATGACGTTAACGCGGCTCCTATACGAGCAATTAAGTATATTGAAACTTAGAATTGCACAATATTATTGATTGTGCAATTATTTAATTTAAAAAAGACGGTCAATTTCATGTGTGGACTGGTGCCGTCCACTATTAAAAGTGAAAAATACATAGATTTCATCAAAAGTAAAATAAGTTAGTATAACTTAACACATTAAGTGCACAAAGTAAAAACTATAAAAATTTACAACAGGTTGACAATACAATATCAAGATGGCGCCCTTTAATAACTGTCATTAATGTCAAAATGCACGATCACACCACTAGTTGTGTTTCTTGTCGTGAAAAATATTAAATAATTTTAACCCTGATGAATTAAAATGAATTCATGGATTTTAACAATCAAAATTGTCCAATATAAATCACTTCCTTCATTTCGTGAATTTAATTGATAGTCTAGGAGCCGCTAAACAATTTTCCCTAGTTCAGGAAGCAATAACCACTTAAATTGGCATTTGTTTTCCAAAAGTTTATGTTGTCATTCAGCGGATGGCGTACAGGTGGTATTGTTAGATGAGATGGCTTTTTATAAATATTTCACATCTAGTTCACTACTAGTTCACGTTGATAAAGGCGGCCAACGTGAAATATTCTTAGGTTAGATCTTGTATTAATATTGATTAATGAGTATTTTCTAACACAAATAATACTGACTGCCGTGACTTTGTTAGTGTAAGAGTAGCCCATTTTTTAAACAATATGTATACCTAACTTTATCTGTACCGCGGTACATCCGTGAAGGCGTAGCAAACAGACAGACAGACTATTGCTTTTACAAAATTAGTATTTATTTATTGCTGACAATCTGAATAGAGTATATGACCTACAAAAATAACTTACGGTATAGTTAAAAGCACAGTAAGTACTGTGCTTTGACATCTACCTTCTTACATTTTGCATAGAACAATACATTTAGTATTTTATATATAACCTACTGTTTTATTACATACAACTATCTAGAGAGTTTATTTCAAGAAATGAATTATACTTAAGTCAGCTTATCACTATTTTTTTCGTTCCATATTTTTCATTGTTATTTTTTTTTTTATGAACAAGTCTAAAAAAATCAGACGTTTCACTTCGAATTACGAATAACAATATTTACCAGTTTTATATTAGGCGGCTCCTATACGATTCATTTATAAATTTACAATATGATTGTTTAGATTTAATTCCTTCATTGCGCAATATAATTGTCCGTCTAGGACCGCCTTAAATGACGATTTTATATTTCCATTTTATTAATTAAAATTCACGGTTCCTATGCTATAGTCCTACGTTATTTAAATTATCACCAGTTCCCCACCGCTGCACAAAGATATATTTTACACAAAACGATTCATTACACTGCATGTACACCTATTTTATACAAAATCTACTTATGATCTAGCATATAGGGGAAGCAACTGGAGGTGGATGGGTGGGCGGTGCCGTGTTGGGCGCATTCATAAACGATGCTTGGTTTCCCGCCCAGGGCTGAAGGTTCTGAAGGGCGCTTAATGCCGTGTTCCCAGGCTGCGCTTGAGTGGTGGGTGGTTGGTAGTGGAGCGCTGACAGCTGGGCTGAGCCCGGCGGTGGCTCGGGAATGTAGCCCTTGCTTAACGCTTCCGCTTGGAGTGACAGCATCAGACGGTTTGCCGCCTGGCGTTCCGCCTCTCGCTCTTCTGCCGTTTGACGTCTGAAATAAAAAATACAATTAATGTCATTGAACAACACGGGCGTGCGCATCTTGTAAGTGTAACACTTGCGTGAGATCTACGCTTACGTGTCAGGTGGGTCTCAGGTTGCGGGGGGCAA
>JAFELO010000176.1:87577-109753 GCA_017140195.1 Eumaeus atala
TGATCTGGTGGTGAAGGTGGTGTCGAGAGTCTTCGCAACCGGCGTGCCTGTATGTGGAGAATAATAGAGTGTGGAGGAAGCACAATTCCCTTCGCCTATCCCATTCGGGTTACTTAAAAGCCCTACAAGGTACCTGGCGTGAGGATGTCTTGTTATTTCAAAGGTAATGGAGCATCCCATTTGAATTCTACGGCTTTTTAGTGACTACCAACATCGATATACATACATAATGTATTTTCGACGTTATTATAAAGGATCATACACCCGGGGGACGCGGATAGTCGTGTTGCATTGCGCTCCAATTCGTATGTAACGCGGCACGGCACTGGCTCGTAATCTCAAATATGGAGGATATGAAATTCGGGCCACTTCAAACTACATGGACAGCAGAACGTCCACTCCGGTGACAATGCAACAATATCACAATTTTGAATTAACCATAGTACCGAAGTAAAATTTTGACTCGATGTCATTTAAAATCGATAGACTAATTAACCGCCACCGGTCGATTCATTTCAAATTGATCAGCCATATTGAAAAACACGCGTAGCATTAATATGACAGTAATAAGCACCGGTAAGTGGATATATAAATTATTTATAGGCTGAGAAGTAGCCCGTGTTTCGGGAAAAGTATGTCGTAGACTTTTTTGCGATGTATGAAAATGTGTCAATGGAACCTAGTTTCGACTGACTGTCTCTCTCCCTCATTTCTCTTAGCTTAGGTTAGCTTATGTTTAACGTAAGTAACGGTACTTGGTGAAAATAACAATTAATTGGAAAAGGTCATCATTTTGGGGATGAAGGAGGGTACGCTACTCTCTACGCTAGAGTTGGGTTCTTCTGCATATATCTAATCATACGTTCCTATACGACCAAAGGATGCCGCATCTTAAAAATTAATGATCTCATCTATAATATCTAATATGCATTGATATGTAAAATAATATTAAACCATACACTATACACAATTGTAATACTTATCGTTCAATAATAAAACTTATGGATGTTTATAACATTAATACACATCAATATTGAAATAATTACCTCTGGTTATCATAGATTAAAGTTCCAATCCAATCACTAGATACTTCAAACATTATCGATTCAAAAAAGCGTGGTAATGTCACACTTAAATAGCCAGCCAGCCCTTAGCCTACAATTCGGGGTGAGTGCGTGAATATTTAACCTGGCTTCTGTTGACAAACTCCGTAATGAGGTATAATGCCACTAATTAGCGTTTTGTATGTAACGTGTGTGGAATAAATCATTAATCACTTTCATACACTTACATGAGTACACAATTGTTTAATGGACTCATGAGCTCGTCGATGCAGATCATTTAAGAATTTCTTTTTAATTTCAGCTTGCAATACATTTAGTAAATGTTTGTTTGTTTGCATTGAATAGGCTCCGCTCATTTAATAACTACTGGACCGATTTGAAAATAATGCCTCATCAAAATCCCACGTTATCTGTAATGAACATAGGCGATACAAAATTTTTTGAAACGATATAGATGATTATGAAAACTTTGATATAGATGATTATGAAAACTTTGATATAGATGATTATGAAAACTTTGATATAGATGATTATGAAAACTTTGATATAGATGATTATGAAAACTTTGATAATGTAACCATGGTGTCCGTATTTAGCTGTACAAATTATTGACAACTAACAGTCCCGGCAGCCGTTGTTCTGTCACAATTTGTTGTCATTTACGAGGCAGTTTTTTTTTTTGTATTTTTGTAAATCGATGATTTTTATGACACATTTTTGGGTAACATTCGTGTAAAGCCGGGAAGGACTGCCACAATAATAATAATACAATATACCGAGTGAAATAAAACGAAAATACCTTAAAGATCGCACAAAGACCCCGTCGGCCTCCTCGTTTGTTCCACAAAAAGGTATCCGAGCCGCCATTTTGCCCGCCAACGCATCTGTCAACCCCCGCCCCCCTCATTCAAACCTAATTCAACCCTCTAAACGCTCAGGTCCTCAATTATTTACCGTTGGCAAAGTAGTGACGCTCGAATTCAATTATGCTGCTATTACGTGTTGGCGTTTTGATTGACTTGTAAATTGGCTGATGGCTTGTGTACTAAGCCTCCGATGGCATAACACACGTAATTATTATCGAATCAGTTTCATAGTGGGGGCAAAGGAGCAACCAGAGCGTTTACGGAGTCCATTCACAACTATCGATTCTCAAAGATATCCGTATAATTAACATGCCGATGCGTAGGGAAGGACTGCCTTCCTTTACTTCTCCCCTCCAATGGGTCATCATAGGTTTTCACTTCACATATCATCGTCATCATGTCACATCCAGGATATAGGCTAACCAATTCCGAGCAACTAATTAGAAATGAGAGCCTTAGTGATCCTGTGGTTATCAATTCGGACTACCACTCTGGTCATCCTATTTCCATCCCGGCCAGTGCTCTTACGGAGGGAAAAAGCATCGTGTGGAAACTCGTTCGTGTTCTTTTTTTTTTATAGAATAGGGGGGCCATGATCCACATAATTACGACGCCGATGTATTGCCCTCATTCCACCCCCCCCCCAATGGGCCACCGGCTACTTACAAACTGCACGAAACGCGACACTGAAGATGTCACTTTACGGCGGTATTATGTGAGCGGGATATACCTCCCCGGTCGTATCTGCCCAACTCCGTTGCATTGGAGGATCCAGTGGCATGCAATATGCATGGCACTACCTCCTCCTATGCAGCATAGCACTACCTCCTCCTATGCAGCATGGCACTACCTCCTCCTATGCAGCATGGCACTACCTCCTCCTATACAGCGTGGCACTACCTCTTCCTCTTCGTGTATTCTAATTTGACCTAATCTATGATTGGGTCTACTTTTCCTAAGTTGCAGAGGTCAGATGGCAGTCGCTCTGTGTAAAAACTGGCGCCCTCGTTAAATCCCTAGATTAGGCAGCCGACCCTGAAACGGGATAAGGATAGGATCAAGAAGAAGAATTAGTTTGAAATGGTATTTTTATTATTTCTACTTCCCATTATTTCTACTGAAAACTTTTACTTTTAGCCAAACTTCATAATTTTAAGAACGGGGAAGCGGGTTAGGAAAAGTTTGCGCAGACGGGCGTACCATTTGATTGCACTGACCCTAAAATAAGTACGGTTTATTTCTGTGTATCAACAGATAAGAGACTTTATATATAGTATAGAGGGACAAACGAGTAATCGGACTACCAACGCCCTTGATCATCAGCACAAGCGTTTCTCAACTAGCCCCCCCCCCCATATGTCACGGGCTACTAACAATCCGCACGAAACGCGGCACCAGACTTTTATTTGACACCAATTTCAGTTTGAGCCTGGCAAGCGTTGCTGAGAATAAGACAGACATGTTCACGGACAACAGACAGACAGATAGACAAGTAAGAGAACCAATAAATGTTCCATTTCTCCTTTTGATTAACGGAACCCTTCAAAAATATTGCACTAATTATATTGTGCAATTTGTAAAAAAAATAATTACATACATAATCAACTCGCAACGTTAACTACTAACATAACTTGAAAGCTTTTAGCCTGGACGGGTTAAAGTGTTTAACGCAATTTATTAACCGCAACCAGGTGGAGCTAAGTTTTAACCGTTATAGCCGACTTGAACCCGGTGTCAAATGTATAATATCCTGGCAAGCGCTTTTAGCGCTGTGAATAATTTATGAGACT
The DNA here is from genome assembly GCA_017140195.1 of Eumaeus atala. Lineage (NCBI taxonomy): Eukaryota > Metazoa > Arthropoda > Insecta > Lepidoptera > Lycaenidae > Eumaeus > Eumaeus atala. The sequence continues at coordinate 91,298 of JAFELO010000176.1, forward strand.
GGTGTCACGAGGACACGGATGAACACAAAATGTCCGAATAGTTTAAGATAATGGTCTACTCCAGTCATCGTCAGCACTTGCTTGTCTGAATGCAGGGAATAGGATCGAAATGACAAATTCGCAGCGCTGTATTGTGCTACGCGCCGTGTAGATGGGTTCGATTGCGAACGGCGTGAGTTTTAGTAATAATAATTTCTGTGTACTTATCACACCACGTTAGCCCAGTCCTGTGGTAAATACCGTACGGACTTACGGACTTGTGTTAGAGGAACTGATCAACGGAAATATATTTAATATTCTTATATTTTTTTTATATTTAAGATTTTTATTATATAAGTACATATAATACATGTGTCAACATCCATGACCTAGGCGGGGTTCGAACCCGCGAGCTCTGGCGTAACGCGCGGACTAACCGCCACGCTGCCAACTGCCGGTCGTCAAGTTCTGTTCAGAAGAAAAAAACTTCACGTAATTAAATTACACAAGGATATTTTTTTTTATATTATTCAACCTAAGTCACATGCAACTAGGATTAGAAACTCCTATTATGACAACCAAATAGCTTTGTTGAACCAAAATTCTTTGACACGCTTGACTCAAGGAGTAAGCTAGTGAAAGCGTTACGAAAACGAGGCCAATGAAAGTTGAGAGGTATAAGGCTGTGAACATAGAAAGAGAGTGTAGTAGCAAAAGAGACAGTGCACATTTTCTGTTATTTTCAAGTTGCATTGGAAGACAAATGAGCAAATGGATGAAACCGACGTCGTAAAGTATCAGCAAACGTAGATGAATTCCCCTTCTCTACCCGTCCCCGAAATAGGTTACTTGAATAATCACAAACCGCACAAAAACAACTGTACTTCATCTTCAGGCTATATCATGTGACCGAGAGGTACCTCCCCGGTCCTCTAATGCTGCTTGGCACTGCCGCTTGTATTGGTTCTTTGGCTTATGTCTAGCAGTAGACGATGCCAGAGATAGTAGGACAGTATCGAAGCCATGTTTATCATATTACAAGGCCAAAGTTAATCAGAGAAGCTATAAACGTAATGAATACGACCTTGTGCATACCACATAATTACGCCACCAGCTCGGATCCGTGAAGGCTCAGTTGGGCTTGTAATTAGGTTTTATGCCATAATTAGATATTGCCTCTTGCGTTTCATCATCATTATCTGGAGGCAAAGTAGTGATCCCGTCAAGTGAGCAAAAATACGGCACGGCTTTTACCATGGTTTTTCGAAATCATTCATGTCATTTTCGGCCCTGAGACCAGAAGGGCAGACATCAATTAAACGTGGTGATTTCGCTATTGATACGATAAGATTGAAATGTGCAAAAAGGTTTTGCAACGGCCAAGACACATAGTCTAAAACCTCCGTACAGAACCTTAGACTTGGCTTCGCATAGCCCTCATTACTTTTTGTAGAGAAATGAGCGGCTCTGCCGAGACTTGGTTACTTTGTAAAGGCTTCCATGTGATCTGCAATGTATGTTTATTCCTTTCTTTTTTGTCTTTTCGGAGAGATCTACTCCTGTTGGCGATGCTATAGTATCTACCATAACGGTTCAGCCGACTAAAGTTTTTTCAGATGGAATATTTGACCGCAAACTTGAGTAATATCTTTGACCGATTGAATGTATTCTCCTAAGATATTTTGGTGGCTCCTCCATGCTTCAAGCGTTGTCGTGGCGGTGGGGCTTAGTAGCCTGGGGTGAACCCAGGCAAAGCCAATTGAACCGAGGTGGATCTTTGCACCCCTCTTATAAGAAGAGGGGGCTTAAAGATCAGGAGGAGGAATCGCTCTCGGTACCCCTCTTATAAGAAGAGGGGACCTAAGAGCAACAGGAGGTGGCGCTTTGCGCACGGTGCAAGGGGCGAGGATGGGAACCTCACCCCATTGCACTGTCCTAAGGTCGGTGGTGTTGTCCTGTAGTACTGGGCAACCAAATCTGTAGAGGTGGAGTTGGTCCCTTAGCTGGGGCTGACTAGTCGTCGAGGTGCCCTGATGATTATTGTTCCGGGGCACCTCACCAAGGGCGGCACTGATGGCACTCGCGGTGGTTTTTGTGGGTATTCGGCACTATCATGTGTCGCGAGCCCCACAACCACCAGGTCCCCACCCAGGGCCGGTGAAGGCGCGTAAATGCGTTTCCTCACGTCAACAAAAAGAAGGATCTTTTGGTGGGATCACACTCCAACGGCCTACTTATAGATATGGTGTTATTGCGGCGTTGGAGCTGAATAGGACCGGCACGACAGGGGAGGGCGACCCCTCATGATACCCGCCTGAACAGTGATGACCATATGTTTCATACTATTTGTTAGTAGCTGGTGGCCTATAAGGGGGTGCATCCCGTAAATGGGTTCTATGATTTTCACTTCTTTTATATCATAAGGGGGCAAAGGAGTAATCGGACCCTTTTGATGACTACCGACGCACTTGGACAATCGCACGATTGTTATGCAGATGCGTTACCCTCCCATCATACCCCCAATTGGAAACAGGCTACTCACAAACCGCTCGAAACGCCACAGAGACGTCACTTTACGCCGGCAGTTAGTCAGCGAGAGGTACTTCCCCGGTCGTGCCGGCCATATTCCGTTGCATACGAGGATGTAGTGTCATGCACCATGCGTGGCACTGCCTCCTACCGACTGATGCTGATAATGATATATGATGATGAAAATGCAAATTAACTATTGTTATTACATGCAGCTCACGCGCGATAGCCTAATGGTGACTACCGTAGCATAGACATCCACATAAATGATACACAGATATGTTTCACTCCTTCCCTGTAATGGTCCACCCTAAATTCAGAAGCTGAACGAAAGCCTGCATAGTACGATTTATTCGCAACAGTATCATGCAAGTAAGAGGTACCTCTCCGTTCGTATCGATCCAATTCCTAGTGCCCTACTGGTAGTGCCAGTGGTGTACCAATGATTGGACATTAAAAAAAGTTGAAAATCCGTTTATTTCTATACAAAAGCCACAACATCACTTCTATACATCTAAATTCGCATTACTCCAACGTCTAGTGTTGCGATAACACTTATCGATACTATTATACCGATTATACCAAATTCATCGGCATCGCCATTAGTGATGTAACAGCCTCGTATACATAAACCGTTGTATCTTACTAATTAAGATAGTCCGTCCTGCCGAGTGGTCTTCGCCATTCATTTGCATACTTAAATCAAGTAGTCTAATACTTTTACATAAAGATGAATATCCTGTGAATTGTGTTTACAATTGTTATATGAAAATATATTTTATTACGGTGGATTACAGGTGAAAGTCGTTTGGATTGTAGGCTATGGTTTATAAATAAGGCTTTTAAGTCTGCAAAGATATCGCACGTTGTCCACTGACCTAAACAGTCTCAATTAAACGCAAAGCTTTTATCGTAATCAAAATTATAAAAGGCCAGTCGGCGAAGTTGTATGATTTTAGATTAAGGTGTTTCGTTTTATCGGAGATTACGTGAAAGTTATGAGAAAGGCCCTGTATCAGGGGTGGCCAACCATCTAATCGCTATTGACCGCCAAGGCATATTAAGTACCGATATACATTGATGGAACCCAAATCATTGAATAACTTTACTGGCTTTCATCGGTAAAATGTCAATCTTAGCTCTCATAATGTAGGCAACCCGCAGGGGTGACATATGTAATATAGCAGTCTATTCGATTAAAGATCGTTTTTGTCTTTACCTCTATAAGCAGGGATAAGAAATAAACATTAATTGTTAATTCACAAAGTCTTATAAACAGTACTGTTTTGAAATTGTAATTATATTGATGATGATGTATATAATTAAATGTCTGCGGCAGTATTCGTGCTTTTATAATGTTAATATCAGAACAGCTTTTTTATTGTAGAAGGAAGCAAACGACCAGTTGTACCATTGTGCAGACTACCAACGCATATAGACATCCGCATTTCTGTCATGCATACGTGTTACACATCCTTCCCTCCAACGTGCCACCTCAATTCTGCAACCTCTATTTAGGGGATATCATGGGAACGTGAGGTAATTCTCCATTCGTGCCAGCCCAATTTAGCTGCAATGCGTTTTTATAGTATATGGGGGCCAATGAGCAATCGGAGCCCTCTGACGACCACAAACACCCAAGGATATCAACATTACAGTCATGCAGATGCGTTGCCCTTTTTTCCTCCTTCCCTCCAATGGACCATGGGATGGAAGTACTTTTTATAAAAAGATCGTAAATTGCTGCATTGTAGCCGAACTGATAATCAAGTCATGGATAAATATATTATTATTATTACAGTTATTATTATTAAAATCCTACCGTTTCCCACTTTTGGGCAAAGGCCTCTCTACTCACTTCCCACGCCTCTATGTGTAAAGCTAGATTGTGCCAATCCTTCCGAATGGAATCCAGCTCATATAAAAAATAAATATAAAGGGTTAAAATAATTAGCAACTCGATGGCGGGTTACATTAATCTGCGAGGGGTGGTCGTACATCACAAACTTTGAGTTTAGCGAATTAACTTCGAATTTAACTGTCAGTTATAATTAAACGTGAGTTATTACTCTTCGCCGGTACCAGTTTTACTTGAGTTCATTACAAATTAATTATGTGGCGTTGGGATTTAGGATCTATTTTATAGAACAGTGATCAAAATGATTGATGACCATAGATCAGATTGTAATCATTATTCAAGAGAGTAACTCCGTGCATTGCAGCTACATTGTCCCGCACTGTTACTCCACATGATGCCACCGTAGATTGACGGCTGTGCGGTTGAGTGTCGTGCGTTTATTGAATTTTTTCGGGACTAATAGAGGGCAGGAATGAATGAGGGCTACATATATTTATTACAACTATGCGGATGCCTGTGGTCATGGTCATCAGTAGTTATCATAAGTCACCGTTAGCTCGTTTTATATTCGTAAAATGATCGGAGAGAAATTTTCTTTCTAATGTGACAGTATGAGGCCTTAGAGGCGGTATCATGTGTACGAGAGATACCTTAAAATGCAGTGCATCCGAAGGAAAGGAAAAAAAAATCACTCTCACAAAATCACCTCTCATTAGCAATGATATGCAAATAAAGATTTACTCAACCTTATCGGCTCCGGGTGGGGTCCAGTGGTGTATGGGGCTGGTGTCATATTATAGTGCCGAATACCCACAATAACCATCACGAGTGCCATCAGTGCCACCCTTGATGAGGCGCCCGGAACTGCAAGCCATCAGGGCACCTCAATGAATGGTCGGTCCCCTAAGGAAACCCCACCGACTTTGGGACAGTGCAATGGGATGAGATTCACATCTTCGTTTCTTGCCCCGTATACAAAAGCGCTACCTCCTCTTGACCTTAGGTCCCCTACCTTTATAAGAGTTCTTATAAGTAATTCATATATCTAGTCTCGTTCAGTTAGCCCAGGGTAATCTGGGTTTACCCCAGGCTACTGAGCCCCAACGCCCCGATATTACTTGAACCATGGTGGGGTTGTTTACTCAACCTACAGAGCTCAAGTCAATTAGTTATCATTACGTCATCAATAAGTAATACGTGTAAAATAACTCTAAAACATAATCGCCACTTAAACATAATAATATAAAGGCTCCTTTACGATATGTCTAATTAAAATGGGCGGCTTGTAGCGGTGGTAAATGATTGAACAAAGCGCCAAGTTCGCTTCGCAGGGAACTTTATTAGCCGGCTAATTACTTGGAGATGTTCGGTATCGATAATTTTGGTTTTCTCTGTCGATAAAATTAATGTTATATGCCGCACTTGGAATATTTGAATTTTACCAAAAACATCTGTTTTTCTTGGAGTAAGTAAATATACTAGAGGTATATTAGTTATGTTAAATTAAAAGTTATGTTAAAAGTAATGAAGAAATTTTTATTTCAGGTTTTTTTTTCAAGTAAAATTTCTGTTCAATTGGCTGGTTCAGTTGGTTACGTGGCGTTTAGACAGAGGTCCGGGTTCGAATCACGCCTAGGTCATGGATGTTTATCTACGTATTATATGTATATCTGTAATAAAAATCTTAAATACATAAAAATTCTTAAATTTGTAACGATATTAAATATATTTCCGTTGTCTAGTACCTTTACCACAGGCCTAGGCTAGCGTGGTGTTATAAGTCCACAGATATTTTAAAAAATTATAGATTTTGAAGTTGAATAATCTGTAGTTGAATCAGCATTATGGCATGGAATATAATCATCTCTCAGGTAGGCGACGTCACACGGAGTCCGTCTTGATAACGTAGATCATCGCCATTATCATCAGCTTCCACAAACTCTACTGCTAGATATAAGCCTCCTGTAGAGGGCGCCATAAATCACAACCACAAGCCACTTGCATCCAGCGCCATCAGGTCATCAGTGTAGCGGGTGGAGCGCTTACAACAAAAATTGCACTAAAAGCAAGATTACAGTAACAATGATCATTATTTTACGAGTCACAAACCTCCCTAAGACGTCATGCCACCAGATATCCGTATCAAACCGAAAATATAGCAAGTGTATTACAATTTAACACTACGAAGACGGCAAAATGTGTTTTGATAAAATTTAGTAATTTAGTAAAATTAATTTAGTAGCAAGATTAAAAAAAAAAACTAAATAAAAATTGCTTATTTAATATGATACAAAACCCTTTATTATAGTATTGACAATCAATTTCTACAATATTTATTGCAATAAGCAAACAAAAGAGGAAGATTTTAGTCGTGTACTGTATACTTACTGTTATACTTCTACTCACAATAATAAAAGTCTCAACACTTCCTACTAGCAAGTTTTTTCAAAAATATAAAATTGCAAAGAAAAATTGCAGTCAAATGACTGCTCCCGACATTAAAGTGCTAATTCTCAAAGTATCGATATCAGTAAGAGTCCCATCCCTATAATTAAATAAAGAGCTCCAATGAAATTCTGGTTAAACAAGGCAGCCGGGTGGTAATTAGTAACTTCCAAGTAATTATTTCCGCGACTCCCGTGACTCCCGCGACTCCCGTAAACCGGTATATGGCTATATTTTAATTATAAGTTATCTTCGACGGCTCAGTGGTAAAAAGAGTGAGACGGTGTTTTTTTTTTATCTACCCCCAAAAGTACTCAGGCAACTAATAGAAAAACAGACGAATTGAGTCATCAACTTGTCACAACGAGGATGTCAATCATCGTTATCAATTTGTCGTTTTCTTTGGCGAAATCCATGGTGTTGATCCATGGTGTTGATCCTTTAGAAAGGCACAAAATTTGTAAATTATAATTTCGGCCCCGTAAACATTACACATGAAGAGGTAGTGCCATGCTGCATAGGAGGATATAGTGCCATGCATAGTACATGACACTACGTCCTCTTATGTCGCGGAATTTGGCCGACTGGGGAGATGCCTCTCGCTCACATAATACCGCCTTAAAGTGACATCTTCAGTGTCCCGTTTCGTGCGGTGGATTGTGTGTAGCCGGTGGCCCATTGGATGGGTGGAGGAGGGCAACGCATCGGCATAGTAATTATGTGGATGTTCATAAGCGTCCGTGGTCGTGAAAAAAGGCTCCGATTGCTCGTTTGTCCTCCTATTCTATAAAAAAATAACACGTTAATATGACAACAAATTTAATTTATAACAGAACAATATCTGTCGGGACAGCTTATTGTCAATAATTTCTGCATAAGGATCTACTTTAATGCCTTTTCCCACCTTTGGTTGCATTATAGAAGTTTGCACAATGATCTCCTATGTTCAGCACAGATAATGTAGGATTCTAAGCAATGAAAAATAACGCAAGAGACCAATCAAATGTTTCCTCGTAATAATATTAGTATAGATGAAATGACAAACGAGAATTTTCAAAGACTACCGACGCCCATTAACAATCACAGATACAGATGTGTTCCTTTCTTTCACCCCATCCTTGCAATGGGCTACGAGCTACTCAAAAACCACACAAAACCCAACAACATAGCCATCACTTTCATCGCGATATCATGTGAACAAGAGGTACCTCCCCAGTCGTGCTGCGGTGTGCTATAATGCAGCAGGGCACTGCCTCTTACACCTCAAATGGCTTTGAAGGCAATATCAATATATACTATCTAACCATAACGCAGTACAGGTTTACGCTTCGATAGCGAATTTCAGTTATCAACCTCGATATGGCATCGACTAGTAGTAGCACACGAATATAGTGCGTTGGTGTCTTAAGATATATAATGTACTGACTGCCTGATGGTGTTGTGGTAAAGAAGTTCAGCCACAGACGTGAGGTCCGGGGTTCTAATACTGGGTTGGACCAAACAAGAAACTGTGATTAAGATTCTTATATTTGTAATAGGAGTTTGGAGTCAGGAAGTTGCCGGTGTTACGCCCCCGTGTCTCGGAGAGCGCGTTCAGCCATCAGGCCTTCGCCTGATTTCCCTCCGGTCGTGTCGGACTGCCGTCCCATCGGAATAGGAGAATGACGCAGCAGAGAGTGCACTTGCGTCCGAGCAATACGCCTATAACATATACCGCCCAGATAGATGGTTCTTCTAAATAAAAAGAACGCATCGATAGTAATTGTGCTGGTAATGGGCGTGGGTAGCCATAAAAAGGCTGGTACTTGTCGCCCCCCTTCCCCTCCCCCTACACACTAAGTGGTTGGTAACCGTTCAACCGCGTTAAAGTAATGCATCGCTGAAGACAAGTTCCGGTCGGGCTATTTCTTTTAGGAGAAAATTGTAAAATTAGAGATTATTTCAAAAGAGCAAATCTTAAGAAAGGAGCAAAGAAAATATACTTTACTAGCAACGCCCTGCGGTTTCACCCGCGTAACATAGCAACATTCCATGTCATAAACTATATCCTCCTCCCCCGGTGGCCCATTGTGGAATAGAATAAGGGCAACACATCGGCATAGTAATTATGTGAATGTTCAGTGGCGTTGGTAGTCGTAAATAGGCTCCGACCAATCGTTTGGCCCCCTATTCTAGAGAAAAAGAAAGAAAAGGCTCAAAGAGGCGACGCAGCAGAGGCCAAAAGAGAGGAGGCGAGATGAACTCAACGGATAACATGTTGTCTCTGGATAGAGAAAAATGGAAGAATGGGGGAGGAATGTCCAACAATGGGACACATATAGGACTTAATATAATAATAATTGTATGCACAAAGGCTGACAAATCTCAATCACGTTTACGTAAATTAGTTATTTTTAAGTTATTTTTCTTATTTATTTATTTATTGAAACGTAAAATAAAAACCATTTACAATATATTTACGGCGTATCACAAACCCATAAGAGTATATATATATATATATTTACACAAATATCTAATTACAGTAAAACTGATTCCAGCTTCCTTCGTTTCCAGTTTCCAGTTTCCTGGAAAGCTACTGATCCGTGGGACTTGTTGGAAAACAAAATAAACCGCGATAAAATCCTTTTATCATCATCATCATCATTATCAGCCCTTATCCGTCCACTGCTGGACGCAGGCCTCTCTCAATGAGCGCCAAGACAACCGATCTCCTGCTACTGGCATCCATCTCGGACCGGCTACTGCACGGAGATCGTCGACCCACCTGATGAACGTTCGACCAACACTTCTTTTTCCTAAACGCGGCCTCCTCTCCAGAACCTTACTGGCCCATCTGTCATCTGTTCTTCAGAGTGTGTGACCAGCCCATTGCCACTTTGTAAATCCATTCCACTGTCGGGAATGGATTTACAAATCTGGAGTATATATTACGAGGTAGTGCCCTTCTGCAAAACTAAATTGAGAATTGTACCTCTCGCTCACATGATAAATTATTCGTAGTCTTCCCCATCGTTATATACGGGTGGGCTAGTGGACCCGGGCCCTTCTGCTAAGATAATACTAGTTACTTTTGCTAATTTTAAATAACTTCCGGGATGCATCCTTCCCATCCACGTAAACGGGTGGGGGGGGGTCTGTCTGGCGATTTCTGCCCAACCGTCTCGTGAGGTTTGAAGTAAAAATGCAAACCGCCACCGCAGCTTGCGCAAGAAAAAGAAATCGCACCATGAGTTCCCAGCCTAATAATATGAAAACACATCATTCCGATGGCTTCAAAAATAATCTACATTGCAACAACTTGACATTGTCCCATAATGTAAAGGGAATAGACAAATTATCCCCCCGTTTATCAGTAGACGGACGATGTGCTATAAAAATTAACGCCCCCCTTCCCCCCTTGACGTCAATCAGGGAAAGGATTTGCTCCCTAATTCGGTAGGAGACAGCCTACAGAGCAATTATCGAAAAGACATCTGATCTTACACAAAAAAGGTTTTAACGACAACATTTACAAACCAACTTGTACCATATCTCTATACATTCAAGACTTAAATTTGTCTGGGAAAAGTCAATTTCTTTATTTCCCACAAATGGATGTGGTAAAATAGACCCTATGGAGATGAATTATGGTGTATTTTTGTGAGCCCCGTTTGGATATTACAAAGGAAATTACTAGAAGAAATGAGGGAGTAAATAAATGATCTGGTGGTACATTGCGTGTTAGATGTTACAATTTGGGGGGAAACAGTGTACTCGAGCAATCGAGCGAATGAGTGAAGTCAATCTTCATTCATTTAGAAACGGTACTGTTAGAAATGAACAAATGCATGTGTTTAATCAATATATAGGTACTCAACTGGCATCGCAAAGATTATGTCTGTACTCATGACAATAAAACTACTTTTTCGGATTCTGTCTGTCTGATGTGTATGTTAAATAAACCGCTTATTTAATTATTTAACTAGCCCGACGTTTCAGCAGCTTTACAGCACGATCACGTGTGAAGTGTATCTCAAAGATTGCATTATTTATTGTTGTTGTTATAAGCTACATTTGCCTAATCCATTTAGTAGTTTTTACGTGATAGAGCAACAAACATCCATGCAAACTCACAAACGTTACTAATATCAGTAGGTTGGAATATCACTACAAATCGACATAGACAAGGGCGATTTTATTGCTAAAACATAAATAGCGCCAGGGGTCAGAACGAGCCTGTACGCCTGCCTGACACGTTTCAGGTCCCGCAGGCTCGCGTGATTAGGTAACATATTGTATCTGCCCTTTGGTCACTGCAGGGGGGAATTTTATAGAAAAAGGTACTTTCGGATATTTTATAGCATTTAACACCTCTTTGACCCTCTTTTCTTTATCGGCTATTTCATGGCTATCAGAATGTCATTTTGGATATTGAGTGACCTAGTAAGCGGTGGTGCCGTGCTGCATTGCATTAACTCGTAAAATGACATTTACGGTATGGGCTCTTGGTAAATCCACAGCGGCATCTGTCGGACCAGATTCTAATTCCTAGCCTGAACGAATTGAAACGCATGAAGCATATAGATATTTGTGACGCCATTTATTTATAAATACGAATATTACAACACTGGGTATATTGAATACCTGTGTATATTTCAAGTATTAGGCAGGTTTAGGTACCCAACAGGTTTCCGTTTTCGCGCGATGCTATACAGAAATGTACACATAAACGGCTGTACCCTCTGCTGGCATTGACTTGGAAGTCTGATTTTTCCTGGGCTTTAAGACGTTGCAGGTTTTAAAATGGGACGTCAATCTCAGCTTGGTCCTTGTACGCGTTCCCGGGAAAAAGGTCCTGCCAGATGTACATACGGACAGACGGACGGCAATAGGACGGATGGATGGACCGGCTGACGGAAGAACAGACGGACGGACATACGGACTTAGCACGGACTGACGAACTGACGGCTGGACAGTCGGAATGCTAAATACGACGAATACGCAATGCTCGTAACTCGTACATCGCCGGACTTTTTCTTCAGAGCACGAAAGTCCAAAAGTATTGTAGAGCCAAGAAATCGGCAAAACAACCAAAACCGGTGTCACCTACACTGGTGAAATGCGAGGTTGAGTTCATTCCCTGCACAGAGAGTAGGGCTGTCAGGCGGTTGGAACTCATCCCCAAACATTGTGTATAGTGTTATGTAAATAAAATCATCATAATCAATAGCCACAAACATCCACTGCTAGACATAGGTCTCCTACAGAGAGCGCCACAGGCGGTCACAAGCTGCTTGCATCCAGCGGCTTGATCAGACCCTGTAAATGAAAGATTCTTATCATTTGGATAAGGACATCCAAAAATCATTCGCTGGGACGACGCGGCAGGCAAATCTATTGGCATTCATGTGGCTAACCTTAATCATATCAACTAATTACTTAATATTTATTAAATCGTTCACCGGAATATCAAATCACGGCGGCATCATGTAAGAGAATGATGTTACCCCGGTGAATGATGACCATTTTGTAAACGGCTCAAAAATTCCGACACTTTGATTTTTTCCCATATACAATATATTCCATCTGGCAGCCCTAACGAGAAGGCGAAGGGGGGCATCGCAGGGGGGTAAATATTACATGAGCAACACAACTCTGCAGTTTAACTCATCATTTATTAACCTCCCCGCTTTTTTACATGTATTGTACCACTTTATTGCCTATTTTTATCCCCCTTGGGGTTGTTTTATGTAGGAACGTGATATCATGTTAATTAATTTTTGTTTTCCTTTTCTGTTCGTGTATGTACGTCAACTTCAGTCTGTGTCATGCTATTCCGCCACATCCAATCAAATAATATATAAAAACGTGGAAGTCTGTAAGTTAGTTACCTACTCGTTTAAGCAAAGTTTGCTGAAGGAAAATTGGGCATCATCTATACATATTATGAGGCTAGCAGTCTGTCGCGGCTTCTAACGAATATTTCACAAAATATGATGTTACAATTATGATATGATTCTTTACAAAGTATTGCAAAGATTTGTCGACTTACAAAAACACAAAAAGATATAAATTTTAATTTCCTTCTCGTAAACAACGTGTCAACCTTACAATGACAACAAATCCATCTTATATGATACCAACGTCTGTCGGGACAGCTAGTTGTCAATAATTACGGCAGATGCGGTCTCCTCGTACCCTTTGATGTTTTTCACACATGTTTGTTACATTATGGAAGTTTTTATAATGATCTATAACGTTTTAGAAAATGTTATATAACCTACGTACATCGGAGATAATGTGTGTGTGATTCCAATGGTGAAGGTACTTCTCCAATCAGTCCAGTAGTTTCGGTGCCTAACGGACACAAGCAAACTAACTTAATAATGTTAGTATAGATACAATTCGCAAAAACCTATCCAGTTTTTTGTAGTATCGATGACAACGACTATCGACGCCCATGAACATCAGCATAATTATGCCGATGCGTACACCTCCCCCCCTAATGGGCCACCGGCTACTCACAAACAGCACGAAACACGACGCCGTAGGTATCAATTTACGCCGATATCAAGTGAGCGAGAGGTACCCCCTGGTCGTGCCAATTCCATTGCGTAGGAGTATGTGGTGTCGTGCAATATGCATGGCACTACATCCTCCTACGCGGCATGGCACTACCTCTAAAAGATATATAATAATAATAGAAACACTATCTGTCTGTACTTGATCAATTTTTTCAGAATCTATCGAATGGATTTTGACGCGGTTTCCACCAATGTGTAGAGCGATTTCCGAGAAGTTATTAATGTGTAATTTATTCAGGTTTCATCCCCGTGTTGTTTACAAGTGAATCCGGGTAGGGAAGCCAGCATGATACAGAAATACTTTTTTTTATTATTTTGGTAAATATCGATTATACGCAGATGGAACCGGGGGACATCGCTACTGGTGATAATAAAAGCAAAATGCATTAATAAAATCACAATGAACTAGCTATTAATCGGTTGTTGCCCGAAGTTGGTGCCAAGAGTCTTCACAACCGTTTGTGCAATCCGATGAGGCTGTATTGGGCTTCTCTTCGCTTTCACACAATTAGTTCAGGTCCGAAAAGAAAAAAAACAACCGTTTGAGTGAGTCACACATTCGCGACTGAAACATACAACAAGTTTGTATGTTCCAATCGTGACGGTGAAGAAAGCCAGATCCACACTTGTGGCACTCTGTTACCTACCCCGTGTGGGCAGAGGGAACTGAGTGCGACATGTTTTTGTATTTATATTGTTGATATATTGAGATGACTGCCTCGCGATGTAGCAAATCCACACTCGTGGGACCCTACGTTCGAACCAAAGTGATATTGAGACTTTTCAATTCCTGGTAACAGTCCGAGGAAATGAAGAAGTTGGCGGTGTTGCGCCCCCGTGGCCCGGAGAGCACGTTAAGCCGTCGGTTTTGCGCCTGATTTCACTCCGGTCGTGTCGGATTGCCGTCCCATCGGAATAGGAGGACAAGGGAACAGGGAGTGCTCCGGTGTGTGCGCAAGCACTTGTGTACTAAAATGTGTCCTCGGTATATCTACAGAGATGGCCACCGTGGCTGCAATTCGGCTAGGATAACTACAAACAGAGATGCCCAGAACCTAAAAACAGTGCACGTCGGCGGTGTGGAAGACAATTATACTAAACGGCTTTTGTTTAAATGATTCCACTATACTTCAATTCATTGTGGTGACCACAAATCCTAAACACAAAAACTTGTTCCAATTCATTCAAAATCATTATTTATTAATATAAGAGATAAACACTAGTAGAGGATGGATAAAAGATACAAATAATGATTAATGATATCCTACAACTTACAAGAATAACATTTACGTCAAAGATAAAAGTAATTATAAAATCGATTTACATACAAAAAGCTAAAGTCAATTAACGTAATCGATTCATAAAATTGCTTTATCATGTGCGTTTAATATTTGAAAAGGTTTTATAATATAAATATTCATTTAAGGATACTTTACACTAATATGACATATGTTACTAATATAATGACGGCGCCCATAAACCAGGTTATGTGGAGGCGTTGCCCTTTCCGTCAGTTAGATACTTTAAGGAGGTATCGAGCGAGATACCTCGCCGGTCTCGCACTGTTTAGTTACAAAAGGCATTACCTCATATTTGGCTTTTAATAATAATAACGTCATACCAGAATTTCGGCCACGGTGGCCATCTCTACAGAGCCACGGATGACATATTATAGCACGTGTTCGGGCAGGCACTGGTACCTTGTTCCCTGGGAAGCGGTCCGACACGACGGGAGCGAACCGACTTAGCGCGCTCTCCGAGGCAAGGATGTACAACACCGCCAACTCCCCGACTACGGACTGTTGTTAGAAATTGAAAAATCTCAATAACACATTTGTTCCGACCCGGGACCCGAACCCAGAACCTCACGTCTGTGATTTAACATGCTCCGACCGTAGACTTACGCATTATTGTCATGCGGAAGAGTTGACCTCCTTAAGAAAATAGCTTTGCCATCCGGTAGTAGGACGGAATCCAATTACAATGCAATATGGCACAAGCTACTATGAAATATTGTGTTAGTTTCTTATAGCATGGGGAGCAAACAAGCAGACTAGATGTTGGCCCACGTGACGGTAAGTGATCACCAATGCCCAAACATCCGCAAAGCCAGAGATCTCGCAGATGCGTTGCTGGTCTTTAATTACCTAAAACTCTAAAACTGGAAACACTTCCTACTCCTATTTTTTTCTGATTCTTTGTGGGTCTCAAGACAGCTTTTAGCATTCCCTCGGGCTCCCTGCGAACCCATCAAAGAGTCACAAGCGTTTGCCGCTGCCAATTCTGGAGACACAGGATTAACAGTGGTGAAAAATGTGGCGTTCTATACCCGATTAAAAAAAAGTTTTAAATTATTCTCGCAATCCCCTACCCTCTGTGTACCCCACATAACCACTGCACCATCGTTAATTAAGGTATCAAGTGATAAGAACAGGTCATCTCTCATATAACCCTTCCATTTGATAACGCTATCTACACTTTAAGTTATGAATGTTAAATGACTGATGGGACGTCTGCGAGTATGAGATAAAACACAGGTAGCGTCGGGTAAGTTTGAGATCAGTTCGTAATTAGGTAATAAGTGTTATGGATGAGGTGCCACCGTGAGGACCACATTGTTGCCAACACAAATAATTATTTGCGTTTTAATAACTAATCTTACATTAAATTGAAAAAAAAACATCCCGGCATCTTAAATCTGTAATATAACAAAATGTGTCACAGTATGTCAAGCCGAAACAATATATTTTTTTTACAAAATTCTTTTCTCAAATTCTTTTTTTAAAGAATTATGTGAATGGTGGGAAATTGAATTTGATACATTTGAAGATCGTGTTGTAGTGGATGTTTTTAAGTTTTAAAAAAGATATTTTTTTTTTATTTGTCATCGAGACAGTTATAATGCAGTAAATAATTCTATTATATTAAACTGATCAGTCCTTTTTTTTGTTGATGTGGGGAAACGCATTTACGTGCCTTCACTGGCCCTGGGTGGGGTCCAATGGTGTGTGGGGCTCCCGGCACATTATATAGTGCCGAATATCCACAAAAACTAATGCAAGTGCCACCAGTGCCGAATTTGGTGAGGTGCCCCGGAACAACAAATCATCAGGGCACCTCGACGGCTAGTCAGCCCCCGAAGGGACAGACGTCACCTCCACAGATGAGGTTGTCCCGCACTACAGGACAACCTCACCGACTTTGGGGCAGTGCAATGGGGTGAGGTTCCCATCCTTGTCCCTTGCCCCGTACGCAAAGCGCATCCACTTTTTTCTCTTTTGTCCCCTCTTTTTGTATCCCTCTTATAATGTTTGTCTTATAAGAGGGGTACCTCCTCCTGCTCTTCAGTCCCATCTTCTTATAGAAGGGGTACTAAGAGGCGCCGCCTCCTCGGTTCTCCCAAGGTGTCTCGGATCACCCCAGGCTACTGAGCCCCACCGCCACGACAAGGCTTGAACCATGGTGGGGAAAATAATCAGTCCTGGGATAATTTAACAGAAAATGTGCTTAAACGGTTATTCATTTCCAACTTTACAATCATTACGGACTACCTACATGACATATCTAATTAACTTTTAAAAGTCATAAGCTAATCTTAAGTTATTCAATCTTGGCTGTATGCGTCAAAAGCATTAGCCTATGAATTAATCAACATAAAAAAACATTCTGTCAAAGCTATTTTCCTCGGTCACTGATAAGGGCGCTTTTAATAATATACAACAAAACAAGAAGTCAAAGATAAGTTAGACCATTAACACGACTGTTTAATACGAAGGGACGGCTGATAAATCGGACGAACACTATAATAGAAGCGGTTTTTTTATATGTTTAAAGAAAAAAGGTTATTAGTAAAGTACAAATACGATAGTTCGAATGCTTCCAGTTTCAATTTAAAACTACTGTTGTAACCTAGCAACAGTGTACAGATAAGTACAAATTACTTTTTTTAGACGCCGTGTTCTAAATATTTGCGTTGTTGTACACAGATTTTTTGTCTACTATTTGTATAGCAATATGTACGCAATAATTCCAGACATCTCATTTCATAAAGAAAGAATATATAACATTTCCACTTATAATTTTTATCCGGTCATCTTATAAGCCCCTTAAATTTTCTCAAAAACCGCACTTATTAAAGTACAATCAAAAGTCATTTTTTTTAAATTAGCTTCAATTAAAAGAAGCAACTCCTTAGCTTTACTGTGTCATTAGGCATACTATTTAGTAGATTGTAGCTAGAAAAATCACAATTCAAATCAGAACGTGCGAAAACAAAACAAACTGTTTCTAATACTATCAGACAGTATATCACGAATAACTTAGTTTTTTTGTACAGGCATTGCTGGTGTTTTTTTTTGTACAGGCAGTGGCTTGGCGCCGCGCGTATCGAGCACGCGTTATCTGTACCGAACACAAACAGGGCTTGTCCATTAGAAGGTAATCGGTGATGCCACCAACACACGAGCTTATTGTCTCGCTTTGATTTGGGTATTCGTATGCAATTCCTGTTCGGAATTCAAAATTTTGTTTTGGTGTTTTTGAATTTAGAATTCCTAAACACAATGCTGTCTTATATTTTTTCTAAATTCTAACTGTTTCTTGCTTTTTAAACTTTCTTTACAGTTTAACGCTCAGTCATTTTTACAAAGAAACCATTAAAATTATATATTATTCTCTTTTATTCATTCTCTTCTAAATGCGAGGTAGTCCAAATACTAAATCATTGTTGTAGATAACATATATTTTGTCATAAAATTAATATTATTTTCTTCATGTTACTCATTTAAATGTGTGTGTAACAATTTTGTAGGAATCTGTTCGAACACCGCCGGTCGGTGCCTGGATGAGTTTATTTTTTAAAGTTCAAACCTTTGTGAATACATTTCATATAAGTAATTGTCATAGAAGAACGCCGTAGCACCCGAACATAAAAGAAGAAATGAACATTGAATATACCTGCAACGATAACCTCAACAAGGACCTGTAAAGCTTCAGCAAAAGGAATTTTTTCACTCCTTACAAACCTAAAAATCTACTAGAAATCACAGAGCAAATTTTTAATTTTGATTAACCTTTTTCCTC
>JAFELO010000176.1:119239-143075 GCA_017140195.1 Eumaeus atala
GACGGTCAAAGAAATAAACCCTCGATGTGTTATAATTAACTGTTTACTGAAATACGAGTTATTAAAAAACTTATATATATGAAATTATTTATATATATAATTTATATAAAATTATATAAGAGATACATGGATACAACATATGTTGTTTCAACAAATAGGGGTAGATATATCGATACCTAAGTTTTATTGGTTTGCTGTTAGAATGGCCCATCCCTATATTGGCCCCGGAACGTTATGTAATATTCAGCAGCTGAAAGCAGTTGCAATCGAGTTTCAGGCTGCACCGGACAAAGGCTCTGTTTTCCTGCAGGCTACGGGTCCCTCTGGCGGGCGAGTTTTATTGGATGTTAGCATTTTACTCTTGTTGTACTTGCAATGAGATTTTCTATTTCGATTGCGTGTAATACAATTTAGCCATGCGGTTTTTCCTGTTCTTTTTAAAGTATAACGGGTTTTCATTCGGTGACATCTAATATAGTATTTACCACGTGGGTAGGCTTCGTGTAATTTGTCAAGTAATATTTAAATTTGTACTTAACACGAGACCGGGGCAACGTGGTGTAGTAAGTCCAGTAATATTTAATTTAGTATTTAGCACGTGGCTAGGCGGCGTGTAATTCGTCTAGTAATATTTAATTTAGTATTTAGCACGTGGCTGGGCGGCATGTAATTCGTCTAGTAATATTTAATTTAGTATTTAGCACGTGGCTGGGCGGC
Organism: Eumaeus atala; assembly: GCA_017140195.1. Classification (NCBI taxonomy): domain Eukaryota; kingdom Metazoa; phylum Arthropoda; class Insecta; order Lepidoptera; family Lycaenidae; genus Eumaeus; species Eumaeus atala. Next base: position 119,957 of record JAFELO010000176.1, read on the forward strand.
GTGTAATTCGTCTAGTAATATTTAATTTAGTATTTAGCACGTGGCTGGGCGGCGTGTAATTCGTCTAGTAATATTTAATTTAGTATTTAGCACGTGGCTAGGCGACGCGTAATTCGTCTAGTAATATTTAATTTAGTATTTAGCACGTGGCTAGGCGGCGTGTAATTTGTCTATTACTAGGCTGTACTTCACCCGGTAATATTTAAATGCGTACTTAGCACGAGAATAGGAAAGCGTGGTGTAATCAGCCTAGTAATATTTAATGGAGAACTGAATACAACATTTCACGAATGCACACTAAATGGAGGGAACAAAGAAAGTGCAATTCCGCAGTTGCATGTTTATAGCTGCCAGCTGAGTGCATGAACCAATAAAAAAATATTTACTATGTGTACATAATTATAACTTGCTAGCTGTACACTTTCTAAGTAAAGTACTTTGATGACTTTACAGGCAACCGAATCAATTGTCTTGTCCACTGATTTTCATTACTGCTTATGTTTCAGCCGATAAAATTCAGATTGGCAAAAAAGAGGCTTTCCTCTTTTTTTTATAACATAAGGGGGCCAACAAGAAGTCGGAGCCTTTTGATGACTACTGACGCCCATGGACATTCGTATGATTGTAACGCAGATGCGTTGCCCGCCTATAGGATGATAGTTGATATAATCCCGCACGAAACACGACAGCGACGTTGTCATTTGGCGCCGGTATCAAGTGAGCGAGGGGCACTTCCCCGGTCGCGCCGGCTTAATACCGTTGCATAGGAGGATGTAGTGTCATGCAACACGCATGGCACTACATCCTCAGTAGACAGTACCTTATGTAATATCGATCATCTGGTCGCTCCAAGCGACTGAAAATGACGGGTCACAGAAAATCAGCGCCGTGTCATCTGTTAAGTGTTGATATGGCAGATGCTGAGTGACCACCGGAATTGGTCACAGCACCAAGACAGATCCAATAACACTACTGTACAATCACTTTATTTTATTGTGTTGTGATCAATAAACTCTTTCTCTCTCTTTCTTTCTAAATTATTTTTCTAAATATTCCATTTATCGAGGTTTGCTACAGGCTACCATGACGCTATGACTAATAGGAGCGGAGTTACGCGGGAAAACCCACGGGGCGATGTTAGTCTTCTATACGAAGCCGCCGCGTAAACCGTCCAAGGCGATTTTTCTGAACATAAAACACTTCCAATCATCTTCATATAAATATCGCTATATTATTTCCCTCCCGTCTCTCCCCGCCACCACTCTCGTATATTTACAAGTCTGAAACACGATCTTTATCACCTCTCGCTTTATGGATTGCTCGTAAAATATACTGTCGCGAGGCGAATGAAGTTAACTGTGAAATACATGTCATTGTTGCATTGCTTGATGCGGGGCAGTGCTGTCATGGAAAGTAAAACCTCGTAGTCTAGTCGTAAGTAGGTTTAGTATTAAGCGTGAGTGTCTAATTCCCGAAACAATTGAGTTAAATTAAGAAACATTCAAAGAGTAATTTAAGTGTCATGCTGCATTGCAACCGTATTCAGCTGACTCGATCGGGGAGGTACCTCTCACGTGATACCGCCCTAACGTGACGGCTAAGCTGTCACATTCCGCGCTGTATTTGAGTAGCCGGTGGCCCATTGGAAGCGAAAAAGATATAAATAAATTATCGATATTTGCAACACCAACTGGCTGAGGTGTCACAATTTAACATCAGTGCTATAACGGTCGTCATTCTTCAGAGGCATGCAAGTTTTTCGTTTCTGAATGTTGCATTTAATTATCTATTTAATTTATGAGTTTCCCTTGGCTCTAAGGTACGTCGGAACACTATAACCTTCCCGAAGAATGCCCAGTCCTTGAGATTTCTCATGTACCTATTACAAGTGCTCACTGCTCAGATATTTTATATATATTGCTGTCGTCCATTTTATATATATTGCTGTCGTCCATTTTATATATATTGCTGTCGTCCATTTTATATATATTGCTGTCGTCCATTTGAGGTTAACGCTCATAATTGCCACGCTGAGCAGGCTGGCAATCTCAGCTTAGGTTGCGGTAGCTCAACGGGGCTATTGAACGTGCTGTGCTGGGTGTTTCTCTGTCCGACAGAATTCGTAACGAAGTCATAAGGCAGAGAACTAAAGTATCCGATATCACGCTATGAATAAGCTCGCTGAAGTGGCAGCGGGCTGGTCACACAGTCAGAAACAGATGGCAGATGGACCAGTAAGGTTCTGGAGTGGAGGCCGCGTTTAGGGAAACGAAGTGTTGGTCGACCTTTCACCAGATGGGAAGACGATCTCAGTAGCCGGTCCGGGGTGGATGCGAGTATCTCAATAGGGTATATCATTGAAAGAGGCCTATGTCAAGTAGTGGATCGATTAAGGGCTGATAATGATAATACATATAAGCATATATATATATATATATATATATGTATGTGTATATATATATATATATATATATATATATATATGTATATATATACATCATCCATCAGTAGTTATAAATGACAGCAACGCATATGTATATGTAGATGTTAATGGGCGACGGTAATTCGCTACAAAAAGGGCAAACGCCTGTTCCCATCAGATATTTAGCCATAAAATAATATAAAAGTCTGTCATCGTACATTACGGTAAAACCTTCCTGCGAAATCATCGATATACTAAAATACCCCCTCCCAAAAGCCTCTCCCGCATTTCCCGCATTTCCCCGGGGAGGGAAATGTACGATGATACGACCTTACACGTGTGAACCCCTGCATATATTATATTCAATATTGTTAAAGCTTTCAAGCTTTTATATCGCGGTTCGATGTTCGTTTCCACCCGGCTGCATTAGGGGGGTTATGTTTTAGAGTGTATGTATACTTCTTCCATATATGACCTGTACTTCCGGATTTCAATGAGGAGTGACTCACCAATAACACGAATGAAGCGGCGTACATCTATAGGTACATATTGTAACACAAAATTATATATGCAACAGATAAAACAACATTTCGGGAAGAGGTAGTGCCATGCTGCATAGGAGGAGGTAGTGCCGTGCATAGTGCAAGACACTACACCCTCCTAATATATATTATTAGCCATAAAACATAACAGAATTGGGCCGGCACGACCGGGGAATTGCTACTCGCTCACTTGATACCGCCGTAAAGTGACAGAGTCGCTGTCGCGTTTAGTACTACCGGTTACTCACGGTTTGTGCTCATTAGGGGGAGATAATAGGAGGGCAACGCATCTGCGTAACAATCATGCGAATGTCCATGGGTGTCGGTAGTCCTCAAAAAGCTCCGATTCCTCTTTTGACCACTATGCTATATAAAAAAAAACCTAATCAAGCTACCGCCGGTATAAAAGTGCTACAGTTAAAAAAAAAACTTTAATAGTACAAATTACCTGCGCCTATCAATTATACGGCGATCTTCAAAGATGTGCGGTAAGGTTTGAAGCCCTTATGATGTTAAATGTACCATAAAATGCCGTGTTTGTATAAAGCGGCTTTCATATGGATTAATGCAAGTCTTCATTAAGTTTGCCGTAGTACTTAATTTACAGATCAGTAAGTGGTGGTGCTATACTGCATTGCGTCGGAACTGGGCCGACACTACCGAGAGATACCTCCCGCTCATGGCAGCGATAGGTACGCTGTCGCATTTCGTGCGGTTTGTGAGTAACCAAGCGGCCCATTGCGGGGCAGTTGGAAGGAACGTTTTTTTCTTTTCATAAATGTAGGTAAATATACTTGTAATTTTGTATGTTTAGAGTTAAGCAAACTGACACATTAACTAATTCTATCTACTGTCGTCAAACTGACACATTAACTAATTCTGTCTACTGTCGTCAAAGGACTGGTTCCTCGTTCGCTCTATAAATAATCCTATGATGATGGTGATTTAAGGCCGTTGAAACTGTCAGGGTTAACTGTTTAAGGCCGTTGAAACTGTCAGGGTTAACTGTTTAAGGCCGTTGAAACTGTCAGGGTTAACTGTTTAAGGCCGTTGAAACTGTCAGGGTTAACTGTTTAAGGCCGTTGAAACTGTCAGTGTTAACTGTTTAAGGCCGTTGAAACTGTCAGGGTTAACCGTTTAAGGCCATTGAAACTGTCAGGGTTAACAGAGGAAACTGGTAATGTCTAACTCGTTATAACTTGGCTTTACTTCGCAGATACCAATTATACGCGGCCCCGTGTGTTTACATTATTATAGTGAACTGTGCCCTTGTGGGCCGACGTACCGGGAACTGTGGATGTCTTTAGGGCCCCATTATACATCATGATAAGCATCAGCAGCACCTGATAGTTGTGTCATAGGGGGCGAAACGAGGAGACGCCTCTTGACGACTACTGATGGCCGTATACAGCATTAATGTGCCGATAGGAACACGAGCCACCCGATACTCATAAACCGCACAAAACGCGACGCCGAATATGTCAGTCGTGGTATCATGTGATCACGTTTATAATTCATTTAATCAAATGTTCCCCAAAATTTCTTATCAGTACAATATGGGAGGATTGTGTTAAATTAATATCGTGAGAATATTTTATATTTTTGGCACAATTACGCTTTTTGGAGTTAGCCATTTTTTGGGTTCCGTACTTTAATAGGAAAACCAAACTCAAGAATCAGCTTATTGTCCGTCTTTGTGTACGTCGAGACATTTTTCCCAAAAAACGCGTGAATGGGTCAAGCTAACATTCATGTTAAATACTGAAGTCCGTAGCCTTTTATCTCTTTACCGAAAAAACATACTTCTGAGTCAACATAATCCAGAGATAGGTTTTTTGCGCATCTTTTGATGCTCATACAGTACCTGAAACATATACCCTAGGGTTTTAGTTGACTTCCCGTTCGTACCTACAATCTTAAAATGTTGGAACTTTCACCAAGAATTAAAACATGACAATAGAAATAAACGATCAAATCCAATAATTGTTACAGTTAAATCGTTGAAAAAAGTCATTACAAACTTATGTTTGTAGTTCATTTCGCATAAAATGAATGCATACGCTCGCAAATTTAAGCTTGTCAACATATTTAAAGGGGATGATCACTTGCCTCCTGTTGTACAGGACCCCTTTTTTTAAAAGAAAACAGCAGCATGTTAATGACTGTTAAACAGCAGCATGTTAATGACTGTTAAACAGCAGCATGTTAATGACTGTTAAACAGCAGCATGTTAATGAATGTTAAACAGCAGCATGTTAATGACTGTTAAACAGCAGCATGTTGATGACTGTTAAACAGCAGCATGTTAATGACTGTTAAACAGCAGCATGTTAATGACTGTTAAACAGCAGCATGTTAATGACCGTTAAACAGCAGCATGTTAATGACTGTTAAACAGCAGCATGTTAATGACTGTTAAACAGCAGCATGTTAATGACTGTTAAACCCAACGGCACTGTTTACAGGTACATGCTTAAGTCTATAATTAAAATAATATTTAGTTTCTTGTATTTCGTATTTGTTGAATACCTGCAATGAAGCTACGGTGAAATGGAGGTAAAGGGACTATAGCTATCATCATTTTAAAATGTTAATTTAGATGTTTACACAAATGAGGCACGCACCCAGCCCTCAGGGCAGGGCAGGCCGAGGGCGCAACCTCCTAAACTCCGACAGATGTGAGTCGAGGTATGAATTCGCTCATGATCAATACAATTCATTCCTTTTTTATCTAGTCCAAGAGGAAATATGAGCAGACGGAGCCATTCGATGTACAGCCACGCCCATGGAGATCCGTATAATTGGTAAGCAGACGAGTTGACCTCCTTCCCTTATCCCCTTCAATGGGACACCATATACTTACAAACCGCATGAAACGCGACAGCATAGCTGTTGCTTTACGGTGATTTCGTAGGAGCTAACGGTACTCCCGACTACTTTCTATATAACCATAGTAGCGCCTAAAAGTAATTACGTGTAGGAACATCACAAGTAAAATTTAGGTTGTGGACATGCCCATTGTACCTATAACGGTGGATCCTTGCCTTTATCTGGCGTGGATCCATCAGAGACGCGGACTACCATGGGTCAATTATATTTTCATTAGTACAAGAAGCACGGGAGCTAAATAAAAGTACAGTAGCGCTAACTTATCCAGTAGACAAAATCGGAAATACAGCTGCAATTAGCTCATAGAAAACTTGTAGCTAAAGCTAACTGTGGCATTCAAATGGTAACACAACCTAAATGTACGATTTAGCTTTCATAGCCTGAGTATATTGGTATGTAGGTATATTTATATCTTCTTATAACAAGGTTTTAAAATCTATAAGGTTTTGTATCGACATGGGTAGGTAATTTGCAGTCGGGTCAGCGCCTTCCAACCATAATGTGGCTAGAGCATTCTATCAATTGTCTCTAGGTCATGTTAGAAAATCCTAATGGAGTGGCTGACACAGCGCCAAGTAATAAAAGTCATTGCCTCAATATCACTATCTCTTAAAAAGTAATAATGTCAGACTTTAACAACCCGTCAATTTATCACTGGCGCCAATGCGAATTTGAAAAAGGAACGCTTTAACACGTTCACAAGTCTGAGTCACGACCCTAAAAGAACTGTCAAATTATTGGCGCTAAAATGACAAAGGTGTTTTTTACGTCACCGTCCCGAAATTTCCGGTCAACGCACGCTACCTATCGTCTCAATTACAGGTTCGAGTCCACTTCCTGATCGCCGGTGGTCGCAAAAAATATGGGGCATGTACAAAAAAAAGGAGGGCACCGTGGTCTCTAATTAGGTGATATGTTTATTTTATGATACTTTTTTACGAGGCAAATGACGGGATGATCGGCTTTCGGGACGCGTGATCTCCGTGGTCAGATACCTATTTCTTTCGTGTGTATTTTATTTTATTACTAGCTGTATGCCGCGCGTTCCTACGCCTACTTTTTATAAAAAAAAAATTTTCATTTAATTCTGGACAAAGTTGATATAAATTTTACGTGTTGTGTCACCTACCATTTCAGTGTCCATAAATGACGAAAAAGTAAATTTCATATACAATTATCTATACTTATTATAAAACAAAGTCCCCCAAAGCAGTCTGTCTGTGACCGACTTTCTTAAGATCGACTTAACGGATTTTATGCGATTTTACCAATAGGCAGAGCAATTCCCATGGAAGGTTTTAATGTATTGTTCTTAGCCCGTGTAAAGCCAGGGCGGTCGCTAGTGAATAGGATATCGATAGCGCGTAACTTACTTTGTCAAATGCGCTGGAGAAGTCAGTACAGGTATACTGCATCAGTATACACTTCGTCTCCTTGTAAGCCAGCATCAGTTACTCATTACATTTCACGAAGGCTGTGAATGAGAGGGCCTCAGTAGAACTACCTTTCTGAAAACCATGCTCAGCATTTCGATGATTCGATGAGCAACCGGCATTTCGATTCGCTTCTGTGTGATATGTATAAGAAGTGGCAGACTAGAGACTCAAATGATTTTGAAACACCTGATAAAATTGACGTTGGTTTGTAATTTGATATGTTACTGTCGTTACCTTTTTGATGTATAGGGACTACGCGAGCTTTCTTCCAAATTGTGGGAAATGCACCTATCTTTTTTGCGGGAAAACTAATTTACGCGCCTTCACCGGAGCTGGGTGGGGTATGGGGCTCGCGGCAGACTCACAAAGATCACCGTAATTGCCATCAGTGCCACATTTGGCGATGTGCCCCATAATTACAATTCATCAGGGCATCTCGACGGCTAGTCCCAAGGAACCGACGCCTTTGGGACACCCAAAGCCCACCAACTTTGGGGTAGTGCAATGGGTTGCAGTTCCCATCCTCGGCCCTTGCCTCGTAAACAAAGTGCGTCTCCTCCTCCTGCTGTTTAGGCCCTTCTCCTTAAAAGAGGGAAGGAGTATCCCCCTCGGTTAAATTGGCTTCGCCTGAGTTCACAGGCTACCGAGCCCCACCGCCACAACAAAGCTCGAACCGCGGTAAAATGGGAAATTTACCTATCATAAACATTACCATCAATATATCAAGCACTAGCAGTCCGTCGCGGCTTCGTACAGGTAATTTACAAAATATACCAGACAGAACTGATTTTCGAAAATACCAAATATTACAAATCTTAATTTCGGCCTCATACATCATTAGACGTTACCGTGACAACAAGGTCAATTTATGATAGCACAACGTCTGTAGCAAAAGGTAGTTGTCAGCCGCTAACATATATATACCGCAGAGCTTGAAGACAAAAGTCTTTAACAGATGCGTTCTCCCCGTGATGACTTACGGGGCCGAAACATGGCCTCTTAATTTAGGACTGGTCCACAAGTTTGCGGTAGCTCGACGGGCTATTGAACGTGCTATGTTGAGAATACTAAAGTATCCGAGATCAAGCGACGAATAAGCTCGCTGAAGTGACAATGGGCTTGTCACACACTTAGAAGAACAGAAGGCAGATGGCCGGAGTAAGGTAGAGGAGTGGAGTGAAGGCCGCGTGTAGGAAAACGAAGTGTTGGTCGACCGTTTACCAGGTGGGCAGACGATCTCAGTGCATTAGCCGGTCCGGGAGTCTTGGCGTTCATTGAAGGAGGCCTGCGTCCAGCAGTAGACTGATAGGGGCTGATACTTATGATGATTATGATGATACATAAAAGGATTTACTGTGATATTTATTTCTCACCTTTCTGTAACATTGATGAGAATCTTATATTGCCTGTGTCCTTCACACACAAGGTAAAAGAGTTTTTCATATCCGTCCAGTAGTTTCGGAGACTAGTGAATTAAAACAAACAATCAACTGTTTCCTCTTTATAATTTTAGTATATTATTAATTAAACGAGTATTTAATGAGTAATTTTATTATACAACACACACTCTATTCTATTATAATATATTACACTGAGTATTAAATCTCGTTTTCAATTTCTATGACATTTTTATTACTGTTGAAACGTCGGGAAGTGATCTGATCGGTTTCACGGTCGTTGGGCAGTTTATGAGTATTAACAGTATGGCTAATTGTGTCAAGAGCGAGTCGTATTAGCACGAGGATTCAGTTATAAAATACACTTAAACCTGCGTCCGCGGGCTTACACGCGTAATTCATACGTTCGTTAAGTAAGAGGTTTCAGACTGCATTGTAGCAGAGTTGGACAGTACAACCGGTGAGGGGGGAGTTCTAACTCTTGCTCCTACATTACTTTAGGAAGAGGTAGTGCCATGTCGGTAATCATCAATAGGCTGTAATTTCTCGTTTGCCCTCTAATGCAATAAAACAAAAACATCAATGGCGAACATGTAGATTTTATTTCTCAAAAATCTGTGTTACAACACAATCGCAAGGCAAAATGTCCTTAAGTTTAAGAAAATTTCATATAATCTCATATCATCATGTAACTAAACTTGTAACTGAAATTTTCTTAGACTTTAGTAGACTTTTTCTTTCTCTTGGTGTTGTCCGAGGTTGCAATAAGAGAATGTTAATCTCTTTATATGCAGAACCCTAAAACTACAGAAACCCATATCTGCCGTCAAATGAATGTCCCCGACATATCTGTCTGTCTTTCTTTAAATACATCCAGAATTTGTACGATAAAAAGTAATGTAGTCTTTAAATCGTCTGTTTGACATGCAACTGAAACCAGTTACGAGCGGGATTACGGACAGACAGACGGACAATTTAATCATTATCTACACATGCAATGAATCTGTTATTGGTCTACCGATTAGGGAACTGGAAAATGTTATACTTACTTTTTATTGAATATAGGATAGTGCAGCCTTTTGGCGATTAATGTCACCCACAATCATCCCAACAACCAAAAATTATGCAGACGCGTTGCCATCTTCCCATGAGCTAATTCGACTGTAACAAATCGCACGAAACGCGACGGCATAGCAGTGACTTCACGCCTGTATTATGTGAGCGACATTCACCACACACCACTACGGTCATGCCAACACAATGCAGTATATTTATACTCATCTTTCATGACACGGGCGTGAACTCAGCTATGCTGTCGCGTTTCGTGCGATTTATGAGTAGCCACTGGCCCATTGGAGGGGAGGAGGCAACGCATCTGCATGGCAACGAAAAAGCGGATGTCTATGGGCGTTGGCAGTGGCAGAAGGATCCGATTTCTTGTTTGTCCCCTATACTATAAAAAACAGAAACTATAGTCAACTAGATTAACCGACGGCACACTTGGAAAGGATACTAAATACTTTTATTTGTTTGTTGTCTTGAAAAAACACCATCACGCCGGGTCTGGCGACACATCACTATTAACGACGCGACATGGATGAGGTAAAAAATTGCCTTGAATCATATATCTTACAAGGAGGGTCACACTTTATGTCGCCAGCTAAACTACGCATTTCGAAACATTTATAAATGTTGTTAAAATATCAAATATGGCCCCTTGGAGGGGAGGAGGAAAAATCCACCTGATAGACAGTAATGCGGATGTCTATAGGCGCTGGTAACCATTAAAAGGCTCCGATTGCTCGTTAGCAAAATCGGGAATCTCGTCTCTCTCCCGCAGATGGGAGAGATGCATCTCGATATGAGAGTGTTCGTAACAGCCAATTTAAATATTATTATCGTGGCCAGAGGGACCGAGAGGTGAACGGCGCTGACGTGAACGGAACGAACGGAGACGATCATGGCTGCTTCACCTTCTGAGGGGGGGGGGTGATTCTGAGTGTCGCGCGCGAGTCTCAGAATACCTAACGGCGGTATTATTCGAGCCAGGCAATTATACATCTATAACTAGAGTTTATCAAAATTAGGACCACAACTGTTTTTACATGCAGCTTTTTTTCGCACCCAACCCTTTCACAAAAAACCCAATTATAGTTATTAAGTTGTTCTGATTAAGGCAGACAGTACCTTACTATATCAGCTGCCTCGAACAGCAGATACAGTAATTTATGTTTAGTTTTTGATTATGTTTATCACTGTTTTGAAATTTCGATGTTTGCCTATTCGAATAGCCTCATGGACTATCCTTGGTAGGAGTCGATTTTCTCTAGTAAGGATTATCAATGTGTTTTTAGATAAAAAAAAAAAATATATAGCCTCGGGTCATACCATTTTATTTTCGCTTAAAGTATTTGAGGTTATTTTATAGCTTGCAAGTATGAAAGACAAATAATTCTCGCAAATATGCCAACTAAGTGTTCATTAAGAGAGGTCTATCTAGCAAGTTCCATCGAATGGCTCCGATAGTTATTAAATGATGTTGATTGCTGGAGCTAACAAAACCACAATTAATTTTACATAACTAAATGTTGCAACATTCATGATCATCATCAGCCCTTATCGGTCCACTGCTGGACATAACTCCCTCTCAGTGGACGCCAAGACGTTGCAACTCGCATCCGTCCCGGACCGGCTACTGCACGGAGATCGTCTTCCCACCTGGTGAACATTCGACCAGCGCTTCGTTGTCCTAAACGCGGCCTCCACTACAGAACCTCACTGGCCCATCTGCCATTTGTTCTTCTGAGTGTGTAATTAGCCCACTGCCACTTCAGCGAACCTATTCGTCACGTGATATCGGATATTTTACTACTTTTTTACTTTTTTCGGGCCGTTGAACTTGGTATGTTAGGTGTTTCTCTGTCCGACAGAATTCGTAACGAAGTCATATACATAAGGCAGAGAACTAAAGTACATATGTTAAGTTAAGATACACATTACGTCATCATATTCTAAAGGGCAATTAAAGTGATCAGAACTTGGTAAATTACAAAACAGTAGCGCAGCTTATTAATTTTTTCATAAAGTTTTTTTTATTATTAGGTTTTATAATTAATGGACGCTAATTATTATTAAAAGGTTATTTAACACACTCGTAAGTTGTAATGTTATTTAACACACTCGTGAGTTGTAATGTTATTTAACACACTCGTGAGTTGTAATGTTATTTAACACACTCGTGAGTTGTAATGTTATTTAACATACTCGTGAGTTGTAATGTTATTTAACACACTCGTGAGTTGTAACTCTCACGATCTAGGTAATGGTGCTCAGCCATAACATTTTTTTTCTTTGTTTTATTTTACTAAATAGACATTTTTTTCTTCTTGCAAACTGCGTAATAGTTTCATCATCGGCATTAGCTAGATAACGTCCCCCGCTGAATATGAGCCTCCCTCAGTGAGCGCCACAAGTCATGGTCCATCTGCTCGATGCAAGCAAGTGATTTCCTCCCCGATAATTTGACCAGGTCCTGATGATGGGACGCCGTCCGTCGCAGTAGCTTGTTCTTATTCATTCATACAAATATATAAAAACAAGTGACTTCTAATATTATAAAGAGGTTACGTTTCAAACTTTTTTGTTTAGTAGATTTAAATCTACACTATAATAATAATATCGACCTAACTCATAAGCGCTAGAAATAATATCGTCCTAACACATAAGCTCTAGAAATAATATCGTAATAACTCATAAGCCCTAGAAATAATATCGTAATAACTCATAAGCTCTAGAAATAATATCGTCCTAACTCATAAGCTCTAGAAATAATATCGTAATAACTCATTAGCTCTAGAAATGATATCGTAATAACTCATAAGCTCTAGAAATAATATCGTCCTAACTCATAAGCTCTAGAAATAATATCGTCCTAACTCGTAAGCTCTAGAAATAATATCGTAATAACTCATAAGCTCTAGAAATGATATCGTAATAACTCATAAGCTCTAGAAATAATATCTTCCTAACTCATAAGCTCTAGAAATAATATCGTCCTAACACATAAGCTCTAGAAATAATATCGTCCTAACTCATAAGCTCTAGAAATAATATCGTCCTAACTCATAAGCTCTAGAAATAATATCGTCCTAACTCATAAGCTCTAGAAACAATATCGTCCTAACACATAAGCTCTAGAAACAATATCGTCTTAACTCATAAGCTCTAGAAAGAATATCGTCCTAACACATAAGCTCTAGAAACAATATCGTCTTAACTCATAGGCTCTAGAAATAATATCGTCCTAACTCATAAGCTCTAGAAATAATATCGTCCTAACTCATAAGCTGTAGAAACACTTAATGGTTTCATCTATGACATTACTATATCGTAGACTGTATAGTATTTACTAAGGTCCAGTCCCTAGGCTTCTACACGAGCGAAGTACACGGGCAAAACCACAGGTCACTACTAGATCTGCTATAAAATATCCTGTCCATTTAAAAACAAGAACTGCGATTTTGTTTTGTTTCTCTTATCTTTTCCTGAGTCCTAAGCGTTCTTTATCTAAGTTATAGCTTTCAAGATAGACAATAGTTATCTAAGAACACATGAGAAATTCAAAATCTTTGGTAATTTGTTTCCTAAAGGTATTTAGCACTAAGCGAAGCTATAAATTACAGTTTGATTTAAAATAAGTTCTATCGAAATCGGTCCAAGCTTTTCGCTTTGCTTCGCATGAAAACCTTGGTTTTTTTTATTCTTATATGCATAAGATTAAAAGAAATTGATATACATATAATTTCTATTTATTATTTAATAATGTTATTTAATATATACCTATTACATTCATTATTTTCTTAAATATTAAAGGTCGCAGACAAGATTGCTGAACCCTTAAGTATAAATTTGTAAAAAAATTCAAGCCTAGTTGAGGTTTCACGTGTCCAATGTAACGCTAACTGTTGCCTGCGCCTCCTTTCGCATGGAATATAGACAAAACCACGCGCATGAATTAGTAATTGTAACGTCTCTTTTTTACGGGCTTGGCCCACCACTCGTTTCCGCCTCTGCTGCTCCTGGTGACGCCAGGGCTGACAGCGGCCACCACATGTGACCCTTTGATGTAAGCGCAGGGAGCTCGAGGGAAAACCTAAAACTGTCTTGGGACCCGCAACGAATTTAATCGGAATTTCCCTCATCAATAAAAGCGGAAGACAGCTCAAGCTCATGTGTTAATCTGCTATTAAGCTACAACCAAAAAAGGAACAGCATTATTGCCATGCAGAGGCGTTGCCCTCCTTCCCTACAGTGGGACACCGGTTACTTACAAACTGTACGAAACGCGCTTGCGTAGCTGTCATTCCGATTCGACTGCACTTGGCACTTAATGACTAATAGACAAATATATTAATTACTAACTGTGATCTTCTTCATCCATTCCATCCCTTAAGGGGGGATAAAAAAATTGATTCCAGCCAGTAACTAATTTCTATCAAATGTTATCCATACCGTTAGTAGGTAGTTTTTGCGTGACAGAAGAACAAACATACACACTTTTGCTTTTACAATAATAATAAGGATTTAACAATACAAGTGAAACATTGGAACTTGAAGAAAAGGAAACCGAAAAGCAAAAATGATTTTATCTGTAAAACTTTCAACCTACTCCAATTAATTGTTTTGGGCTTCGCTTCTCTTCCACAGCATAAGTTCAGGTCAGGAAAAAAGTATTTGGTCATAGAAAAGCGCATTAACTAGATACCACAAATGAAATACAAGTTCCTTGCAGATTAAGTAACAAATAATGATTGTTTTTTGTACTATAGGAATACATATGCCTAATGCACAGATAAACATCAAGGACCTGGGAGGGATTTGAGCTCGTCACTGCTGCATTTCAAAGGTAGGAATAAAATAATGATTCCAATATTGAAAAAAATATTCGACTTATGTAAGAAATGATTCCATTTGTGATAAAAGTGTTCGATTTATGAAAAAATATTCTATTTATAAAAAGGTAATACTCACCATTCAGTCTATCCTTAACCACCTGGTGAGCAAAGGCAGCAGCGGCAGCCTGTCTCATGGGGTCCAACGCCACACCCCACGCGCCCAGCGCACCCAAAGCCCTATGAGCTGGCACCCGCACCACACCCGGATTACTGGGGAAACCGTATCCTCCACCCAAACCTAGCCCAGGCCTCAATAAGAAACCAGAATTAGGGTACAGTCCAGGGTTGTGGGTGAAATTAATCGGCATTGCCTCTTTACCATCGTCCTTAGCACTTTCTGACTCCGTATCCTGGTCACTTCGATCATCACTCTCACCAGAATGTCTCCTCTTGTCAATATCCTCGAAATGTTTTCCCAGAAGCCTGGATATGCTGAACGGGAGATTGACTCTCTGCTGTGTCTCCGTCATGTGCACGTTAGGGGAATCACGGTACCTCTCATTATAGCTGTGGTCAGAATCTCGATCGTCTGACGCGACACTCCTGTCACAGTGACCGGATAGTCTGCTGTCAGAATCCACGTTAATCTCCTCTTGGTCATCGTCAGAATGCACGGACGACATTTTGCTATTAAAAAACACTGGCACTTAATAACAATAGTATAGCATTTTTTTAAAATCGAACGCGATAATTTTATTTGGCGAATTCTATATTCGAATTTGCGCGGTAACACGACCGTTCGCGCGTAACGAAAGCCGGTATTAGGAGAGGCAATGGCTGCCCCACCCCTTAATCCGCGCTAGTTTGACCGCACAAACGCCTCAACTATACCCGTTGAATGGAACAGTTTCCGACAAAAGCTTAATACGATTTCCAAACATAAAAACTCGTTTGGACTCACTAACTTTAACAGAATTGTTGGTGCCGTCCCTCTCTAAGGTCGTCCCGCTTCAACGTTTCCCCCTACAACTTTTGCCGCAATCTAAATTGAACCCTATGGTTAAACAATACGATTGAAAGTCCCTAAATTATACTCTCATAATTTACCACATTAACATCTAAGTGGTAAAGACGTAAGCACGAAGCATCCTTCGCGAAAGAGATGGCTACACGCCTCGGTTAAACGACCACACGCGTTAGAAAGAGACGGGTACAACCCATGGGCGTGTCGCACAACGTTTAAATCGTGTTATGGCCTGACAAATGGTGTACATATTACAGAGAGGGGGGGTTAAGGAAACTATTTTTGAATCTTTTAAGACATTTAAATTATTTACGTCGGTATACAGAGCTTCCATAGACAATGCACTTTATAATAAAATAGATCTGTAGTTTGGTGTTATGGCCATAGATAAGTGGAAGTAATGTATTGTCTCAGATAAGGGGTTTATGGTATTGGTCTGGACAGCCGGAGTGGTAAACCCTGTAGATACGTCCAGATAAGCGAATGGGTAATGTTCTTACAATAATCGTGTGGATTTCATATTGAATAATTTTATTGACAATGGGTATATGGTTGATTGGACAATAATCCACGAGTCAGCTTTGTTGTGGCTGTGCTGCATTGTAGCCGTATCGAAGCGGCATGACCACAAACTTGCATAGTTTTTTGTAACAATCCACTTTTGGTTGATACCTGTGCCTTTGTGTGTACTTGTTTTTTTCTCGTTTAGAGTAGATATATTTTATATAAAATGTTGTAATCTATGAGTTTGGAATACTATTATTTTTATTGTATATTGTTTTGTTCACATTTCTTCATCTGATCATCTGATACAACATCACCGCCAGGACGGATGGTGGTCCCGGAAGTCAGTGTCAGAGCTTCAGGTGCTTACTTTAACTGAGGTCCCACCATTTTGAAAACGCGCTGTCGCTGACATGTTTTGACTGCGTACTGTAGGCAAATATTTGTAATACATTTAAGATTCAGCAGCTCAGCCAAATGCTAAATATAATTTATAATAAGTGTGTTGGTTACGGTGTACTTGCAAACTCTACTCACAGACCTCTCGAAACACGACGGTGACGCTGTCACTTTACGCCGGTATCAAGTGAGCGAGAGGTACCTCCCCGGTCGCGCCGGCCCAATTCCATTGCACAGGATGATGTAGTGTCACGCACCATGCGCGGCACTACCTCCTCCTGTGACATATTAAACTGAAGCATCTCCCCCAGTCGTAGTCTTCGTTACTAAAGGTCATGCCCACCCTGGAAGGATTTACGGATACATTTTTTATATCATAGGAGGCAAACGAGCACTTCGGTCACTTGTAAGTAAGCGATCGCCAACGCCCATAGATATCCGCAACGCCAGAGGACATTGACTAGTCCCCTCCATTCAGCTCTATCTTCAGCTCGTGCCAGAGCTGCAGACATTGCGAGGCCCATTATGGCGATAATTTCGTCAGACCAGTGGATTGGTTGTAGACCCCGTGATATTTTTTCTCCATGTTGCCTAATGCAACCAGCTTCTCCAGGTTATCTGCTTGTTCTGATGGTATAGTAATAGTAAAAATATCTGACACTCTCTTATCGGGATGCATCTCTCCCATCTGCGGTGGAGCGGTATCCGTTCTAACCCATTCCCGCCCGACGAGCACTCGCAGTCATCACCAGATTCTTCTTTTAGCATAGTTTTTGTTTCAGCCTTTGCTTCCACAACATAAGTTCAGGTCCAAAAAGAAAAGCTCATGGGAAAATTTACATCAATTTTAAGACATTTGAGCAAAGCCTCAAATTGATTTATACAAAATCACCAAAGGATTTCTATGAAATTAAAAAGAATATATTTCTATTTTATTTCAGCAAAGTACCTAGTACATGTTTTGTATAAACTGGATCTTGATTTTTTGCTGCGTTTAAATTGGCCTTATGAGTCTTTGACTGTGTTAGCAACCGTTTTAAGGTTCCGTAGACAAATGGCAAACAAACGGCACACTTATAATTTCGTCATGTCCGCCTGTCCATCCGTATGGCGGATATGCACTATGGGCTGTATCGTTGAAATTAGGAAACTGTATTTTGTGAACCTCTACATACTGGTGTAGCATAGTTTTGAAAAATAAAATGACTAGGGATAGCACTCCGCTCCACTCGCACGCACGCGTAACTCCATGTAACTGAGGGATGGGTTATTTTCAAGAGGGCTTCGAGATTAGATATTTATTAAAAAAATATATTAATGTCTCGAGGAAAGGTTGTCTGTTTTTCTATTTAATGTGTGTGTGTATGTCCATCTAGGTCTTGAACCATACAGAAAAATGTAAATAAATTGATATTATAGAATTCAAGAAAAACTTCAAATAAAAATTGGTTCGAACAACACCGATTAAGTACTTTAGAGGATATGGGATTGTTCTGTATATTGCTGCGGAACCCTTCATCGAGCAATCGGAGCCATTTTTATGCCCACGAACATCCACATAATTACTACGCCGATGCGTTACCCTCCTGCCCTCCCCCCAATGGCCCACCGGCTACTCACATACCGCACGACACGCGACACTGAAGACGTCATTTTACGACGGTATTATGTGAGTGAGAGAGCGTGTCGGCCCAATTCCGTTGTATACGAGGATGTACTGCCATACACCATACATGGCACTACCTCCTCCTATGCTCTACCATCTCTTCTTTAAAATATATGGACGGATTGACTTTGATTGTAAGGCTGATTTCAATGTTGCACATGCAAAATACTCTTCATTATAATTTCTCGCCTCACGCACACATAAACCCCCCCCCCCCCCCCCCACATCACACACACAAACACAAACACCGTTGTCATATACCTATGTGATGTCGTACCATACTTTATGTCGAAAAAAGACATAGATTTCATTAAAAATTAACATAAACGAACTAAACGTTGGAACCTATTTCAAGTTTAACAGTATACTGACAATTCTACCCTGCCCTGGTCGCTGCCGATGGCCTGTGGCCATATTAACTAAATGACAAAATGAATAAAGATGGCATACGATCAGAGTCTCTCTATGACTGCCGACGCCCATAAACATCTGCTTTATTTTCATGCCTTATATATTTTTTTAGTGTCATCCCTCTGTTTCACCCGCGTAACTCTGGTCCCATTACTCGTATCGAGCGTCATGGCATATAGATTGTAGCCTTCTTCGATAACTCGATAACTCAACACGAGATTTTTTCGAGTCGGGCCAGTGGTTTGCGAGATTAGCACGTTCAAACAAACAAATAAACTCTTTAGCTTTATATTATTAGTATAAGAATTACTTATTACTCTTTCTTTCACATGATCCAAGCAGTGGAATATTTATTATAACACGAGTGAAAGGTACTGAGTAACTCAGAAGCTTATGCTTATTTTGATAATTATTTTCATAGAAATAATCACCAGATATTTGTTGTTACTTCTTGCGAAAGTGATGTTGTCACGATTCGAGCAATTTCTGTCTAGTGGGCGCTTGGGGGAGAGGTTAACGGAGGGCAAAGCTACACAACCTTATGGATGACAATGCTTGATTAATTCTTTGCCCAAAAAAATATATCCGTTTAAGAAATCTTTTATTGTTCTCCATATTGGAAACAAAAAGAAGTCTTATTTATTGAATCATATCACTTATTTTAGCTGGTTAGTAATTATCATCAGGTTATTAATTATAGATCGATGATAAATATAGAAACGAAAAGGGTGGGCCGAAAATACTTCCTTGTGGTACGCCGACCCCAACCTTATATCATTATAATGTTTTTATTTGTGTGTTAGATAAATGATTTAAAGAAATTACCGCATGTACTTAAAATAGGATTCCAACCATTCTACGGCATATCCAAAGGGATTATATAGATTATCCAGTCAGATTAATAATATGTTACTTATGTGAAGCTTAATCTAAATTTATGTACATATCTTAGAACACGCCGAACACTGACTGTCTAATAATTAGCAAATATAGTCAATATTTAATTGATAACTAAAACTTTACTTTTATTACCTTGGAACCCTTGCAGTAAGTAACCACTTGTCCTTTTTACAAAAAAAAATAATTATAAAATCGACACAGGCTTTATTTGATGGAAATCAGACTAGACTGGTCTGATCTCCTTTTTTTGATTAGTGATTTAGATATAGACCATTAAATAATTCTGGAAAGAAAAGCTTCAAATAATTCTAGAAAAGACAGACCTCTGTAGGAATTCCATCGTCACCATCAAAATTTTACCTTCTTTCATTATGTATCAACATCACATGTATGATATATTCAGTTTTTATGGTACTCCTAATATCGTTTGCAATGGTATTGCAGTTTACAAACCCACTGCAATTTTATCTCGATACTATAAAAAAATATATTTTTAGTGACCAACTTTATTTCGCAAGGTATTTCTGTCCCAGGCATACAAACATCCTCAATCTCGTAACTAACAGAAATATTATGGTTTAAACTGTAAATAATTTGTAAGCTTCCAAGAACAACTTATAAACTGGTTTGTATTTTGTAGGACAATGTGACTGTTTATTATAATTAAACATTACATTTTTTTATGATCAAATGTTTATAACAACCTTATTTAGTAAGATGTTGTAATATGCTGCATTGCAGCCAAATGGCCTCGCCTGTACGACTGCGGAAGTACCTCTCGCGCACATGAAACCTGCGTAAAGCTGTCGCGTTTAATATTTCTGAGTAGCCCATGGCCCATAGGAGGGGAGTTGGAAGGGAAGTCAACGCATCTGCACGACAGTAATGGGGAAAAGCTCCCCTTTCTCGTTCCCCTGATTTTTTCCACTGTCTGTCTATAGGTATCCATTGTTATTATTGGTGTTGCCTCCTAGACCTCGTCGTCTACTGGTAAACATGTCCAACCAGTCGTGAGGTCCTCGGTTCAAGTTTCGTTCAAAAGTATTATTAGGTTTTTAATTTCTAATAACAGTCCGAAGTTTGGAAGCTGGCAGATAGGAGAATGAGGGAACAGTAGTGCACTGTACTATAAAAACAGTTGGCTAGCCTCCCTAGAGGGCCGCTGTAGCTGTAATTCGGCTACAACGACATCATTAACATTTGTATTACCTTCCAGCCAATGTGTCCTAAAAATTACGTTGTAAGTTGTAAGTTCTCCTGGATCTGCGATCAAAAAACGTTTCAATGACAAAAATCACACGTAACCAAATAAAGCTAGACGCTTAATTCTCAACTCATGTACCGAGCAGAGAGTTCGCTATCAGAAGAGAATCGGGTAATATTTGCATCCTTCAAAGTTTAGCTTCATAGTTAAACAATAAAATTATTACTAACTAGCGATCTATCCCGAACTGTCGGTAAGGCGAGGTAGTGCCGTGCTGCATTGCAGTCGGCACGACCCGTGAAATAGCAGGTATGCTGTCGTGTTTAGTGTGGTTTGTATGCGTTTAGTATATAAAAGAGGAAAAGAGGCAACGCATGTCTATTGGCGTCGGTAGCAGTCTAAAGGCTCCGTTTGCTCGTTTTCCCCAATATACTATAAAAATAGTCCTCTCTGAAGAACCTTAGGTTTATTTTGATAATTAGTTTCGAATTAATAATCTCTAGGCATTTGTAAATAAAATAACACTAAAATTATACATTCAAACCTCTTACGGAGATTGTGTCTTGTCCATTCGGGAAAACCCCATAAAAATCCGTTTAATAGACTTTGAGAAAATCTTCCACATATAGGCAGACAAATTTTGGACGCTTTGTTTTATAATATGTACAGAAATCAGTAGTTTTATTTATTTACATACCTTACTTCAGTAGCGGTACCGTCGTAGGTGATTCGGTCAAGTTTCCTGCGGTTTGTGAGTTTAAAATGGCCCATTCGAGGGGAAGGCGAAAGAAGAGCGACCCGTCTGTATTATCTCTATACGGATGTTTACAGGTAGTTATCAGAAAGGTTCGACTGTTCGTTTGCCAGTTTAAACCTGTTAAAGTCCTGTGGTAAATGTCTGCAAAAATGAATAGCTCTCGATCCCTTATCACGACATCTAGTGTAGAGTAGCAGTGTTTTTATTCATAACATAACTATTACTGACATCTAGTTTCCGAATGATAAACTAAGTACTTTGCGGTTCTGTGACATCTTGTGTACAAATATAGAACTCCTTGTGGTTACTTGACTTTTTTACCCGTTTTTAATTTGTGTCGGTGTGTGGGTTGGTAGCGTTTGTCAAGCTTATTGACATTTGTATTTCTTATTGTCATTTGATTTACAAAAATAGCAAGATCTGCAGTCAACATCTTAAATTGTCCGTAAAAGGTACACCTCTCGAATTAATCACTGCAAAAAACTAATATAATAAACCAATCATGATCATGGTTTCTTGCTGATTTCATAGCGCAAATCAACCCCGCCTGCCAGAGGGGAGAGGGGCAGGAAGCTTTTTTTGTTTGGCTAGTCTGAGGAGGCCTCAGACTAGCCAAACAAAAAACGAGGTCAATTATCCTTATCCACGTCACCGCATCATAAACGACATCGTGCGCACGCCGTCCCACTAAGGTAGGGAGGGGGACCGTCTCCCCCTTTTCGGTCCACAAAATAATCACTACAGGATACGCTCATAAACAACCCGGTACATCTCTTCCCATCTGCGGGATAAGAGGGGGTCTGTCCCTCTATCGTCTCCCTAAACCAGAAGACACAAATGCTCGTCTGACGACGTGACTAGTTTGGGGGTCATAAGAAGGACCGACCACCTCTCACCCGCAGATGTGAGACATGAGTACCGATATGAGAGGCTAATAATAGCTAATTTAACTATTATGGCCATGGATGCTTTACAATATCAGTCCAGTATGAAATCGTGTATCTATCGGATATTTTTGTAAAACAGTAATAATTGCGTGATGCTATCCATATTCCCTTGTTCCTTTCCTTCTGTCGATATCATATCACTGGAGAATTTAGAATAGTGTTAATTATATAAGTTAATAATAAAAACCTTTTAGCGAATGAATATGTATTACATTGTATTTATTTCAATAAATGTATATTTCCATACTTAATATTATATAGAGTTAAAGTTTTTAACCTGTGTTTTTTATGGGCTAATTGTAAATACTTGTACGATTATGAAATTTCTTTTATTAGTAGAATGCTTACTATAGTAAACACATATACTCTTCGAGTATGCGCTAGCTGTACCCCGCGGGTTTACCCCAAGCTTTAGTAAGAGGTTGTATTGCAGCGGAAAATGGCCCGCACGACTAGGGTACTACCTCTCGCTCACATGTCATACTGGCGTCACGTTTCATACAGTTTGTGAGTAACCAGTTGTCAATAGGAGGGGAGGAGGCGAGAAGGACATACATACATTTTCATAACTATTATGCTGATGTTTATGGGTGTCGGTAGTTGACAAAAGGCTCATTTGCTCCCCGCCCCCCTCTATTATACAAAAGGCCTAACTAACCTAAGGGAACCATTTACTTTTTCGGGATAATATTAGGTTTAATTTAGTGTTCTTTCCGATTGTAACATT
>JAFELO010000176.1:145675-158017 GCA_017140195.1 Eumaeus atala
TCATAACGAAATAATTCTAAATAAAGTAATTCTATTCGAACCATGTGGAAGAAAGAACCAAGGGTAACAGGCATGACCATAATGTAGATGTCTTTGGGTGTCGGCAGTCGACCGAAGGTTCCGGTTTCTCGTTTGTCCACCTAAACAAAGAAAAACCACAGGGATTGCTAGTTGGCCCAATGGAGAGGAGTAGGGAGGGCAACACGACGCCATAGTAATTATTCGGAAGTTGATGGCCGTCGGTAGTTTTAAAAAGGGCTTACTCGTCTACCCCTTTAATAAAAAAAATCTTGCTAAACAATTGAAATCCTCTCTCGCAGGTATACCTCCGCCCCACCAGGACAGCAGACAAGATGGTGAAGGAAATGAACTGGCTCTGCGGAGGCTCCATTGTAGATGCCCAGCACATCCTCACCTCAGCCGCCTGCATAGAGGACATCCAGCAGTTCTTTGTTATATCGGGTACACATAAGTAGGTGGATGGACTTTTCAAAACATTTTCGCGTGACTTGGGGTGTAAGCTGGTGAATGCGTGACGAGAGCGTTACGATAACACGACCAACGGAAGTTGAGAGGCAGATATATGTTAGGGAAGGCGTGATAGCAAGAGAGAGAGTTTCGTTTCGTGTATTACTGTAGGGGCAAGAGAGAGGTACAAACAATATTTATCTTCATTATTTCTCTCATTTCCAGCTTCCGTACAGCTAAAGAAGTTTTATTCGGCCGTGGTTTCGAAAGCACATAAGTATTTTTTTATATTATAAAGTGCAAACGAGTAGTCGGAGTCTTTTCAAGAATACCAACGCCCATAAACATCCAATTTTTAATACAGACATTTTTTCCTCGTGCTCTTCTCGAAATGTGAGAGAATAGTTACGTTGCTCCGGTGTCATGCGCGAGGTACATGCCCGATCGTGCCGGCCCAATTCGGCTGCAATGCAGCATGGCACAAAATGAATTATTTGAGGCGTGGTTTAGAAGAGACAGCCAAGGGACAGCTGGAGCAACGGAATTGCGTCGGCCTGACCGCCCCCACCTGATTACCTCGCACACATGATACCATCGTGAAGTGACGTGAATCTTCGGTGTCGCGTTTCATGTAGTTTGTAAGTAGCCGGTGGCCCAACGGAGCAGCTCATCGGCATGGTCATCGTAAAAAGGCGTCGGTAATCGTAAAAAGGTACCAATTTCTCGTTTAGCCCCTGTAGTATAAAAAAAAATCCACTTAACATCGAGATCACACATGTGACTTACACAATAGGCAATTAATAAACTTTTTTTTATAGAATAGGGAGTCAAACGAGCAATCGGTGCCTTTTTGAGACCAATGACATAATTGCTATGTCGATGATTCAACACTCCCTCCCACCCCAATGGGCCACTGCACGCAACGCGACACTGAAGATGTCACCTTACGGCAGTATTATGTGAGGGAGAGGTACCTCACCAGCCGTGCCGGCCTAATTCCGTTGCACAGGAGGATGTAGTGGCATTCACTATGCATGGCACTACATCCTCCTATCCAGCATGGCACTACCACTTCCTAAAATTATCATTCAGGTGGCGGCCACTTGGGGAGGATGACGAGTGTATAAGGAACGGCGCGAAGAAAGCCGTTTGGAAGTGCGTACCACAAGGTAGAGTACGGATCTCACACCATCATCCGCCCGGACGTCCGCTGCTGGGCACTGGTTCAATGGAACTAACTGGAAGATGGAACGGACGGTCGACCAGCTCTTCATATTTCCACCCTGACTTTATATATTGCCTACTTTCATCATCTTCATCATTATCAGCCCTTATCGGTCCACTGCTGGACGCAGGCCTCTTTTAAAGAACGCCAAGACGACTGATCTCCTGCTGCTCGCAAGCATCCCGGACGGGCTAATGCACGGAGATCGTCTGCCCATCTGGTGAACGGTCGACCAACACTTCGTTTTCCTAAACGCGGCCTCCACTCCAGAATCTTACTGGGCCATCTGCCATCTGTTCTTCTGAGTGAGTGACCAGCCCACCACCACTTCAGCGAGCTTATTCATCGCGTGATACCGGATACTTTAGTTGTCTGTCTTATGACTTCGTTACGACATTCTGTCGGACCGAGAAACACCCGATATAGCACGTGCAATAGCCCGCTGAGCTACCGCAAATACACTACATTTTTACCTTAGTTTTTGCGGAATGGCTTCACAAATTCTTATCTAATTTTTTATGCACATTCAGTAGGTCTGGGAATCGCTACTGTCTATATGAATACCCCTCAGTGGTAAGGGTCGTTCACCAAACTCTAACATTTGCCTATGAATTTCCGGTTCTAGTTGCTCGAGGGATCCACAAAGGAAACGAGAAATCGGAGCTTTTTTACGACTACCAACATCTGTATAATTACAACGCCAATGCGTTGCCCTCCTTTTCTTTTCCCCTCCAATGGACAATCGACTACTCACAAGCCGCACGAAACGCGACACCGAAAATGTCACTTTACAGGGGGTACCTTATGAGTACCTTATAGATGACTATGGTGTAATACATGTGGTGCAGATGTATCTATTAAAAAGCCTATAAAACGCATGGCAGTCATAACAGGGCTGTCACTTCACCTCAAAGAGTTGCACTTTCTTTTACATACATTTTGTATTCTTTTTTATGAGAAAGGGGGTAAACGAGGAGGTGGATAGTGGCTACAGCCGGCTAGGCATTCGCAAGACTAGACGTCCTGCAGATGCACTGCTGGCCATTAAGGGATGGGCATGCTCTTTGCTTGCAGACCCCTAAGTTGTATGGGATCGGAAATATTGTTTTTGTTTCTTTTGTGACATAAGTGATGTGGTGACGCACTCAGTCATTGGTTTAGTTGCAAAGTTGTTAGGTGTCATATTTGTTATTGCTGACATACCGAACTAAACTTGCTGTACCCGGGAGAGCACATATATATTTTGTGCAATAGTATATAAAGTATTTATGTGTATTGTAAACGTATACCTCTTGTTTGTGACCAAATAAATGTATTCTCTTCGTTCTAAAATCATATTGTTGTTCAGAATTGCTTGAATTAAGTGGCTTTGTTCATGTTTTGAGTTGGAAGATTAAAAAGAGGTGTCAGTCCAAAATTATACAAGGCGCAACGCTAATTCTATGCCACGCACAAGGAAATACGTTAAATAGAACGGTTTTCATCGTGAAAATTCAACTTCATATCTGCGAAATAATTATCTAATACTAACCATACGCCCCCGCTTCGACAGTAAATAGGGGCCAAGTTATACATTAAAACCTTGATCGGGTAACGTTCTATCCATTGGTGAAAACCGCATGAAAATCAATTCAAAATTCGAGAACTCGATCGCTAACAGACAAACAGTATTTTAATACTCTTATATATAAGAAGATTCCCACGATGAGCGACAATAAAATGGCGTAGACATTTCGATATGTTAATTTTCTTTCTTTTCCCTTCTCATGTCAACCCTGTTCGCAGACTATATGTTCGCAGACTATATGTTCGCAGACTATATGTTCGCAGGCTATATGTGCGCAGACTATATGTTCGCAGACTATATGTTCGACGGCCAAACCTTCAACAACATACGCTGGATGATCAAAGACATAGCCGTTGTGAGGGTGGAGACTCCGTTCAACTTTGAAAGAAGAATACGTGGGTGTGACTTCATACCTCGGAAGATAGCGTACAACAACCGAAGCAGGGAGCTCGAGGCGCCAGGGAAGGTCGCGTCCATAGCTGGATGGGGTACCACGGCATTTTATAGCAATGTAAGTCTAGAATTATCCAAGCTGGTGGCTACTGGGGCGAATACATCAGCGTCATAATCATCATAGGCGGATGTCTATGGTTGGTAGTCGTTTGTAGTCATTGGTCGTGTGCTTAAAAAATCTAAGATTATTTAGACGCTGGTAGGGTTCATGGGTACAATAATTTTTAATAGTAGATTCTATTTTTTCTATTACATTCTATTCTATTTATCCTTATTTCTATTCTATTTCTGCTACCTCTTCTGGGATAATAGAAGTAAAGGTACTTTTTTTTATTTTTTTCAGACATACATACATACATAACACTCTCCCCTATACAAATCGAGCTTAAAATGAAGTTAAATCGAGAAAAATATACTTATTCTGATTGAGTGTTTTATACAATCTTGGCATTTCTCTCACAAGTCACCGCCATAAAGTGACAGCTGTGCTTTCGCACATCGTGTGTTTCGTGAGTAGCCGGTGACCCATTAGAGGGGAGGAGGAAAGGAGGGCAACGTGTCCGCGTTACAATAGTGTGCATCTCTAGCTCTAGCCTCTGAGTCTCGCTTGCCCTCTATACTATAAAATAATCTGACAGACTTTTGAAGAAGTAAAATTACATTAAATATGTTTTATGTATTTACGAAGTCCCGTTTGATACCACAATTTTAATGACTAATGTAATAAAATAATAGACGCTCAGCCTGAGCCTTATGACTGTCGACGCCAATAAATATCCGCATAGAGGTCACACATCTACATGCAGTGACCTCGCCATCCATCTGTAAAAAGTAAATTCTATTTACAAGCAGCACATGTATAAAACTGAGTATATTATTAACTTTATTAAATGTTTTCAATAATAACAATCAATATACTGAAGAGTTGAAAATGAACTGATTGAATAATAAGTTTATCAATGTAATTTTGAAATATTTATACAATATGCTCGAAGGCTCAACATTTCAGGGCATTCTATGTTATTTTTGAACTTGTTTTGTTCTTATTCACGTCTTCTGAAATAAAGTCACCTTAAAAGTGTAATCTGTCGAATTACAACGGTTTTTAAATCGATTTACGATCTTACGCCATTATGAAACTGGCATGAGGATATTGTTCTAAGTGTGTGTGACTTAAAGGCGATGACTTGTGTGTGACTTACTGACGATGACTTGTGTGTGGCTTACTGACGATGACTTGTGTGTGACTTGTGGCGATGACTCGTGTGTGACTTAATGACGATGACTTGTGTGTCACTTAATGACGATGACTTGTGTATGACCTCTGGCGATGACTTGTGTGTAACTTACTGACGATGACTTGTGTGTGTCTTACTGGCGATGACTTGTGTGTGACTTGTGGCGATGACTCGTGTGTGACTTAATGACGATGACTTGTGTGTCACTTAATGACGATGACTTGTGTATGACCTCTGGCGATGACTTGTGTGTAACTTACTGACGATGACTTGTGTGTGTCTTACTGGCGATGACTTGTGTGTGACTTACGGAAGATGACTTGTGTGTGACTTACTGGCTATGACTTGTGTGTGACTTAATGACGATGACTTGTGTGTGATTTACCACCGATGACTTGTATATGACTTAATGAGGATGACTTGTGAGTGACTTACTGACGATGACTTGTGTGTGACATAATGATGATGACTTGTGTGTGACATAATGATGATGACTTGCGTGTGACATAATGATGATGACTTGTGTGTGACATAATGATGATGACTTGTGTGTGACATAATGATGATGACTTGTGTGTGACATAATGATGATGACTTGTGTGTGACAAAATGGCTATGGGTACACTTCGGAATATACCCGTTTGAACTAAAAAATATTTTGATAATTTGTAAATAGCACCTATCCCTAACCTTCAAGGACCATCTATCGGGCCTGTGACGCAAGGTGACAACTGTTGGTGCAAATGTTGAAATAACATTAGAATTTACAAAATATCACAAACCTGTGCATATAAAATATCCGGATTGCCTTCGATTTTTCCAACATCCCATCATTAGACCATGAGTGTGATGATGAGACTATCACAAAAGAATATATATGTGGAGCAGTCCCTAATTGAAGATGCAATCGCGTAACAAAATACGGTTCGAGTTGTGAACCTCCTTTTCACAATACGGCGGTATTAATTTTAGGAAGAACATAACATTTAGGAAGAGGTAGTGCCATGCTGCATAGGAGTGTACATGGTAGTGACATGCATGGTGCATGACACAACATCCTCCTACGTAACGGAATTGGGCCGGCACGACCGGAGATACCTCCCAGGTACTCTCGCTCAATTGACACCGCCGTAAAGTGACACCCACGGTGTCGCGTTTCGCGCAGTTCGCGAGTAGCCGGTGGTCTCTTGCTTCATGTCACTACCTCTTGCTAAGTCCTGATGTTTTCAGCCAGCAATAAAGGGCGCGAACAACTCCCCAGAGCTGCTGGAAACGGACGTGGTAATCACCTCCAAGAAGAATTGTAAGAACAAGTGGCCAGAACAGTACCATTCTGTCATAGAAGAGAACATGATCTGCGGGAAAGACACCTCCAGCACTGACTCCACTGCGTGTAAGGTAAGACTTATCGCCATAACGACATTGCCACCAAATCGGGCCGCCCCCAACATCTACCAGAACAAGGATGAGGACCATACCTTCACAGAAGAGAACATGATCTGTGGGAATGGAGTCAACACTAAGACCTAAGTGTGAGTCTACATGGTCACATTCTCTGTATGCCTGGAATGCGAAGCCCCTCCCCGTTCCTCTTTTGCCTCTCGTCGCGTTCCGTCATTACGTCACAGTACGCAGAGCACCGATGTGACTTCGTACCTAAAATTTTTTTTTTTATGATAAAGGACCGCCAAGTAGAGTGCATGGAGTTGCAATTCTCGGAAGAAGAAGACGAGACCAGGAGGCACTTGGTTCAAGCAGATGAAGAAGTGCACTCGGCCAGCCACGTAAACAGTAGACGGACCAGGGTCTCCTCTGGATTCTGCGAAGTGAGTTACTATATCTTCTAAAAAGACATATGAAAACTTGGCCTGATTTGGTGAATATTGATTGAGAGTTGAAATGAGTGAGAGAGCACGGGAGCTAGAAAGTGTGTGCTCTTGTAAGTCAGAGAGCTAGTGAATCAGATACCCATTAAGTCAATGAGCCTCTGCCTTATTGAGTTATTGATAATAAGTCAGTGGGTAGGGAAGCTAGTGAGCCAGCGGTTCAGATAATTGGAGTCAGCGAGTCAGAATGTTGTGTTTCAGTGAGTCAGATGATCTAAGTCAGCGGGTCATTAAGCCAGGGAGCCAACGAGTCAGATAATCTGAGTCAACGAGTCAGTAAGCAAGTGAGCCAGTGAGAGAGAAAATTAGAGTCAGCGAGTTACCGTATCTTCCAGACCGATTACGAGGAAATTATATATATACATATAAGCCTGCTATCATTTTTTTGACTGATTATAAGGAGTGGCTGAAATTTTATTTAAATTAAGCGGGAGCAGCTGCAGGATGTAGCTAGTCCTGCACATACGTAGTACTGCATGTCCTCTTAAATCCGAAATTTTGTATCTATTATAATATACATCAACTAGTTCGCCCCAACAGACGTTCCCTTATAAATTGAATTTGTTGTCACTGTAGTGTGTAAACATTAAAAGAAATTGTTGAGGGTGAGCTACCCTTATCACGTAGGGGTATGAAAAATAGATAGTAGCCTGTAGATAGTACTGAACATGCATATAACAATATTATAAGAGCAGTCATTCACTCTTATATATGAGTACAAGAGTATTGAAATTTAGGCTCGCATTTCATAACGCATTTGGTCTTCGGTCATTTGCCATTTAATTATTTTTTCATTTCTTTCTATTCACAATGTGTTATTAACGAAGGTAAATTTCAAAAGCGGCACGAACACTGTTCACACGGCTCAAATTGTAAACTAAAAATATTAAAAAAAAACAACATTTTTGTACTTTCTCATATTATAGGGGGACAAGGGAGCAGTGATAAATAACGACGTCCATAAACATCCGCATAATAGTTATGCAAATGCGTTGTCCTCATTGGAGGGGAGGAGGAAAGAACAAACCATTTGGACCTCAGGCTACTCACAAATGGCGCGAAAAGCAACACTAACAGATGTCAGCGAGAGGAGAGGAGCGCTAGACCCACTTCAACTGCAATACAGCATGGCACTACTTCTATTTAAGGCATGCCACGAAACTACTGTTAAACAAAGCACGGTACGCTTTTGGGTCCAACGTTTTCCTCCTGGAAACATTTCCAAAAATCAAACCTGTGGTTGACCTTGAAGAGATCGTAGAAGCGGGTCCATCCCTAACCACTTCAGAGCTAGAGGAAGGCTTCTACGACAAAACAATTGGAATTCTAGTAAGAGGTAGAGGTAGTGCCATGCTGTATTGCAGCGGAATTGGGCCAACACGAATGGGGATGTACCATGATATCGGCGTCAAACGACATCTTCTGTGTTTCGTGCGGTTTGCGTGTAGCCTGTGGCCTATTGGGGGAGGTGAGAAGGAGGGCTTAGCATCGGCATAGCATATATTATGGCGATGTACATGTGTGTCGGTAGTAGCAAATAGGCTCCGGTTGCTCGTCTGTCCTCCTTCACTATAAAAAAAGATTTGCTCCCTTACACTTTTATAGAATTCGAAAGGAATGCACCAATAATATCTTTAAAAATAACAATGCATGCTCTCGTCAGTTATAGGGTATTTTAAGTAACCCACAATGGGGTACGCAAAGTGTAGCAAAAGAAAAAATACTGTCTTCAGAACGACCACGGTGGCCCGCTGGTGGTGGGTCACGGCACCGCCGCCGTGGTTGTGGGGATCATCTCCGCCTGCCTCACCGCCAACATCACCAACCGCTGCCACGGACCGTTCCTCTACACCAGCGTCTACAACAACAGGAACATCCTGGGATGCGCCATTGAAAAGGAGCAGTAAGTGTTCTGTTACGGACAAACGAACAGCCGGCGACTCGAGCGGTATATTAGTTTGATGCCGTCGAGAAGGTATAACCTCTATGTGGATATTTATGTGCGTCCGTAGTCACCAGAAGCCTCTGACCGCTCATTTACTCATTTGAAAATAACCCATCAAAAAGGTTAGCAAACACTAAGAACCCATATTTCTCAAAGTACCAATACGATTTTATTGAAACCATACTCAACTTAACCGTAAATTAAACTTCAAATGATTCTTAATGAGCGAACTCAAATTCTATATTCCCAATTTTTGTGAATTTTTTCCCTCGATAGTTCAAAAGTTGGAGGTGATTGTGTTACTTTTGATCACTGCAGTGGTATCAAATAACTTTCTTAAGAATCTCCACTACATTCAAAAGGGGGCGGGGTGATAAGAGGGCAACGCAAATGCCTAACAATCATGCGAATGCCCATGGGCCTCGGTAGTCATCAAAAGGCTCCGATTGCTCGTTTGCCCCCTTAAGCTATAAAAAAATAAAAATGAAAGACCTATTCGACGACATCCCACATGTCAATGTTTCTAAAAAAAAATGACATCCCTCAGTCGAATGTATGGGGCGCTACACTTAAAAAATATTTTTTAAATCATCTACATCATTGTGTAGCGGTTAATAAATCATCTACATCATTGTGTAGCGGTTAATAAATCATCTACATCATTGTGTAGCGGTTAATAAATCATCTACATCATTGTGTAGCGGTTAATAAATCATCTACATCGTTGTGTAGCGGTTAATAAATCATCTACATCATTGTGTAGCGGTTAATAAATCATCTACATCATTGTGTAGCGGTTAATAAATCATCTACATCGTTGTGTAGCGGTTAATAAATCACAGACTGTATAGCTTCAAATTATATCGTCAAAGAGTTCCAAATAGCGGTCTGCCTGTATGTGATCGATTCCCTCCTAAACAACTGAACAGATTTTCATGCAGTTTCCACCGATATATAGAGCCATTTCCGAGGAAGATTTTAGTGCATGATTTATGTACGGGCCAAGCCGGGGCGGATTGCTGTTCATCAATAAAATCACACCTACTGTCCTAATTTCGAATATGCGGTACCCGCATTCTACAAGTAGACCGTCTGTGACATACGGACGGACAGGCGGACATGGCGAAATTATTAGGGTTTCGTTTTTGGCTGTGGAGCCCTAAAGATCACAACCTCCAAACCAATCACATTTGCTTTTGGAAAACCATGGGAGCGACAAAAGCTTCACAATTTCACAATTTTATGTCAAGTTTTCTATAGAATAACGAGCCAACCGCCCATTCGAATCCATCTTCTGACTACTAGGAACTAACTAGAAATGGGATCCATTTGGTGACTGTCAACGCCAACAATATGTTTTTTTAATAGATTAGGGGTGCAAAGAAGCAATCTGCGCCTTTTTACGACTATCGGCGCCCAGGAAAATCGGCATAATTACTATGCCCCCCCCCCACAATGGGCCACCGTCTACTTACAATCCGCACGAAACGCGACTTTAAGGTGTCACTTTACGGCGGTATCATGTGATTACGTCGCCCTTTGTTAAAAATATAATAACCCCTTCTAATTTGGGGTACCATGCTGGACTGTAGAGGAATCAGGCCAGCACGACCGGGTGGGTACTTCTTGTTCACGTGATGCTGTCTTAAAAGATAGCTGCTGTAGAGCTTTGTGTAGTTTGTGAGTAGCCGGTGGTCGGTGGAGTATGGGGATGGAGGAGGGCAACGCATCTGCAAGTGCGGATGTTTATGCGTGTCGGTAGCCAACAAATGGCTCCGATTACTCGATTGTCGTCCATTATGTGAGCGAGAGGTATGTTCCCGGTAGCGCCCGATTCGGTGGCATTTTACTTAACGTTGCTACATTATAAGTATATCTATAATAATATCGACCTAGCCGAATTTCGGCTACGGCGGCCATCTCTATAGAGAGCCAATTGAGCAGGGCATATTACTCGCTGTTACCTAATTCTCCTATTTCGATGGGACGGCAATCCGAAACGAAAGAAAAAAAAGAAAGACACGGAGAGAAATCAGGCGCTATCTATCAGCATATCAATCAGTGTAGCAACCACACGTCCCGCGTTTCCAGAGCCACATGCAGAAGACTACTGAAGTCGGAAGGGATCCGTTTAGTTACCTCCAAGCTGGTGTGGAACAAAGCACCAGGTGAGAAGTCTCTTGAGAAGCCTGTTGTAAGAAGTTTTCCAAAGATCGTTTCTAGGTAACTAGGATTTGTTTTATATAAAAGTGTAAACGAGCAATCGGTACCTAAAGATGACTACCGACAATAGTAGACATCCGCATAATTGTCATGCAGATTCTCCCTTCCAATGGGCGACGGACTGACTCTTACAGCCCTACGATAATGCAAGGCCAACTGTAGCTGTCGCGCGTGAGCTTGCCCCCGTGGGGGGCTAACGACCAAGGTAGCTGTACCTGTACCACTCGGTAAAATAATTATAGTAACCTTCATCATCATCATTATTATCATCTCTTATCGGCCCACTGCTGGACATAGACCTCTCTTAATGAACACCAAGACGACCGATCCCTGCTACACGCATCCATCCAATAAGTTACCTTAGCTAATCGTATATAGGTATCGGGATGCATCCATCCAATCTGACGGAAGGGAGGGGGAGGGGGCCAGTCCCAGTGCGTCTCATAGTGTGCGATGATGTCGCACTATTCACTGTAGTCAGAACAGAGCAGTGAAAAAAAGGTATCGTTGTTTTTATTATTATAGGCGGGCAAACGAACAGCTTTTAACAACCGAACACAATACCAGTAGTTACACAAATATGTTGTCCTCCTTTCCTTCTCCCCTCCAATGGGCCAAACATGTGAGCGAAAGGCCCAATTCGGCTACATCCTACTAAGCACACTTATAATATTAATTAATTCATTTGTTATTTTATTCCAGAAAATCAATTTGGACTCTAAGACCAACGACGAAGAAATTAGCCATTAAAAAACGAAAATTCCACACGCAGTAGTTGGTTGTTGGTTCAAAATTGTTTGTTTGTTGTCATTGATTTACAAAAATACAAGATACACGATTTCATACTGCACTGTCAGTATCAAGCATCCGTGATTATACATAAACATATTTTTTTGCATGTGTTTAAATTGTTTTTACCAAGTGCATCATTTGACAGTTGCATATCGTTTATACGGACGGTTTTGGGACGCTTGCTGTATATCTCGGTATTTTTCTAAAACTATGCTCGTTGTGTACTTCAGCATATTTGGCTTAGTGAAATTGTGAACGATTAAAATGTTTAAAGAACAATCTCTATGTGTTATTTTAGTCTTAACATCAGCTTAGATCTGTTACAAACTTGTTTGTGTGGGTGCGTTACGTCATCTTGATACTTGGATTACTGTATGGTCGGCGTGAGTGATGGACTCTCAGAGTTAGTATAGTGTGTGGCTACGTGCTTAGTGCCGAGCTGGAACACATCACTGAGGAGTACACCCAACACAGGCATCAGCTGTCACGGCTGTCGTCACAAGACAGACTACGTAGATATGTCGACAGATATACAACGATATTTT
>JAFELO010000176.1:158067-177578 GCA_017140195.1 Eumaeus atala
TATCACGACTGCCGACGCCCATGAACATCCACATAATTACTATGCCGATGCGTTGCCCTCCTTAAAACCCCCCTCAATGGGCCGCCGGCTACGAATAAACCGCACGGAATGCGACACTGAAGAAGATTAAGATTTCATTACTCGTTTGATACTTCAGCGTGAAGACTTTCTGTAGATGCTTGACACCTTCGGACAGTACCCGATCAACCTGATCTCGTTATGTCAGTCTTGGTCTTCGGTACCTACATCCTTCCACATTCACATTGTATACATGTTTTAACAGCACACGACCTGAGTAGAGCTTATTTTATAGTTAAGGCAAGGGTGTCTTCTTTTTCTATAGCATAAAGGATGCAAAATAGCATTCAGAGTGCAGTAAATAGAAACACTGATATTTTTTTCAGGGAATGTCACTAAAAATTTTAATTTACTTTTGCCGTATTTAAATGATTTTTTATTTATTTGATTATCAATGTGTTTGTGAAAGATAATAATTTTAAAATAAAAGATAATAATAAGAACACAAAGATACTCTATTAAAACTTGTACAGTAAAGTATTGTTTTTAAATTTTTCTTAATTATTAAAATTATGACATTGGCAATTACTTAAGGTAATCATTTTTTATTGTTTACAGTCATAATCTCATCGACATCCAATTCCTTATTACATAAAGCCATAAACCCGACACGCCTTGCATAAAATGTAATTAAAAGATATTCCTATAAATTATTTCTTCTTGTCTACTTGCACACAATGTGGTGGACGATTTTTATTTTTGGTGTGATTTTATGCAAAGGTATGAATAATACGTACTCATATTGTAGAACATCTATATATTTCCTCACGCTATTTTCTGGAACACCTCTACACTTCTGTGGTGTCAGCATTTATATAGAGAAGGTAAGCCAGCTAAAAACGCGGCTCTCTAATTCGAAAGAGACTATAAGTCTCACTCTATTTCTCACTTTTGTCATTCATTTCACCTCACTGCGCAATGCGCATGAGAGATTAGACAGACAAAGATAGTACCACTCTCACACCTTCCTTCTCTTTTCACCAGGACGGCCAGTCGCCGTTTAAGTTTTTTACAGTAATAGAATCAATAGATTGTGAGCGAATTTTATTGAATTCTATATATAATCATTTTATTTTTCAAAATTATACTTCATTACTTTCCACCTGGAAAATTTCAAACATGTAAGTAGTACCCATAGTCTCACAGTAAAACGACCGAGACTTGCAGACAGCCAGACGGATGTGATAACATTTTCTTTACCATTTGGATACGGTATCCTGAAAACGGTTATATTATTAAAATTACTACTTGCCTTGCTTAAAAAATCAGGCCCTGCATTAAATACTACATTTGAAGTAGAGTTCATTATGATATAGTACACATAGAAATTATAAAACCAATTTTATTGGTTATTTACACAAAATTTATAGCAACTGACGCAGTGAAACGCTAAAGGCTTGTTTCTACTAAGTTTACTGTGTTACAAAGAGGAGACTTCTGTGTGTATGTTTGTAGTGTTTTCATACACAAAACCTACTGGACCGATTTCAATAATTCTTGCATCATCAGGAAGCTGCAATTATATAAAAAATATGGATCCTTGTAAGCAATATATAAATTTTATTGGCTACATTATCTACCTTGTCCGACAGTTCACGTTGTGTAATTATGTACAGAGTAAACTAACTTAACTAACTACCTAGTTAACTAACTACCTAGTTACACTACTGTAACTCAGTTCTGAAATTGTATCTGTACTAGTAGTATAGAACAGATGAGTTTGTTTGTTTTTATGCTCTAATCTCAGGAACTACTGGTCCGAATTGAAACTTTATTTCTTTGTTGAATAGGATTTTCCATCCATGGCATATTGCCCATAGCCTTCCTTGGAAGGCTACGACTCATTAGACCCGAGCTACGCGGCTGAAACCGGGGTAATGTTCGTTCGTTTTGCGTGTTTCGATTTTAGTTTTGAGAATGATTGCTACATTCATGGGGAAGGTTCTAAGCTAAACACCGTGACTCTACAGAGTAATAGTATTAAATTAGCAATTAATATTATCCAAAGGTACCAGCGCAGGCATTGAAGTCGCTACCCATATTCCCGACAATGTGAAAAACATTTTGAACGAATCCCGGAGAATCATCAACGGTGACGTTGTCGTGGAAGGATTTCACTGGATGGTGAGTTCTCCGCTACCACGTTAGAGACCTGGCGTAAAAATGTGTTGTTGTTGTGACCAGTTCATTTGCTTTGTGATATTATAAGGATATTAAAAGGCCTTTTACGATAGACATACCGATAAGTTACGTTAATCGGAGCAAATAATTAATTTTAATAACCTTCGACTACTATTAAGGACTTGCGACATCAGGACATCTGTCATCTCAGTCATCTCGGAGACTGTAAAGCTTCTGAAACATTAGTATTGTAAAATACTTAATAAACCGCGAAAATATCCGTTAAAGTAATTTTATTGGAACTACCCACCATGGTTCAAGCCTTGTCGTAGCGGTGGGGCTCGGTAGTCTGAGATGATTCGAGACACCTTGGGCGAGGCCAACTGAACCGAGGAGGTGGTTGCTCTTTGTACTCCTCCTATAAGAGGGAACAAAAGAGCGAAAGAGGCGGTGCTTTTGTACACGGGGCAATAGGCAAGGATGAGGACAGTGCAATGGTCCCAAATTTGGTGGTGTTGTTGTGCGGAACAACTCCATCCGCCTTCGGTTCCTTAGGGGGCTGACGAACCGTCGGGGTGCGATGATGATTTGTTCCTCTGGGGTACACGAACAAAGACACTGATGGCACTCGCAGTAGCTTCAAGCTGGCCGGGCTGCTAGCCCGGAAATCTCGCTCTTGGAAATGCAGGCAAACACGTACTGTTATGTTAGTATTTAGATAAATTCACTACAGTAGTAAGGTAACAACACCCTTGAATAATAA
This sequence comes from Eumaeus atala, assembly GCA_017140195.1. Lineage (NCBI taxonomy): Eukaryota > Metazoa > Arthropoda > Insecta > Lepidoptera > Lycaenidae > Eumaeus > Eumaeus atala. The sequence continues at coordinate 161,030 of JAFELO010000176.1, forward strand.
TAATAATATCTGTGGACTCATCACACCGACGTTAGCCCAGTCCTGTGGTAAGTTCCGTAAGGACTTGTGTTACAGGCACCAGACAACGGACAATATATTTAATATTCTTATGAATTTAATAAAATTTATATATTTAAGGTATTTATTATAGAAATACATACAATACATGTATAAACATCCACGTCTTACGCGGTTTGAAACCCGCAACTGAGCCAACCGGTCCACAAACCTTGAATGTATTTTATTATGGTCAGGTGTACCTGAAACTGCCCCACCTCGGTCTGAAGAACACGTACCGGAACTGGCTGTGTGGCGGAGTCATCCTCCACGACGAGTACATCCTCACGTCCGCCGCCTGCATCCAGGACGCGAAGAACTTCTACGTCATCTCCGGGACATATAAGTAAGAGGAAGACGGCGATATAATCGTTATACATAGTACTCGAACCGTAAACCTTAAGTGTGAGATGATGCATTGCAGGCGAAATGGGCGGGCATTTCCGGGGAAGTACCTCACTCACACGACGATGGGGTAAAGTGAAAGCTATAAGTATGGTTTGTGAGTAGCCAGTGGCTCAAAAAAGGAGGAGGATAAAAGGGCAACGCATTTCTCGTTCGCCGCCCTATACTACCCCACATATAAATTGGTCCCCATAAGTCTATAATGGGGGCAAAAATTTGTATGAAGGAAGCAGCTGAATTCGCAGGGCGCAGCAAGCTAGTACTAGCGGTGCTAACGGTTTCACTCGCTCTAATCTATCCCTATGAGAACCATTATATTTTCGGATTAAAAGTAGTATACATCCAAATTTTATTCAAATCATTTCAATAGTAATTGCGTGAAAGAATAATAAACGAACACACATACTCTTGCATTTATAATATTACTAGTAGTAGTAGTAGTAGCAGTACTAAATGATAGTGTCGTAAAACCTGCGAGAGGCATCATTTTACTGTAGAGACATAAAAACGACTATATATAAATAGATGCTACATAATGTTGACACTACATAATGTAGAGATTATATAATGTAGAGCTGACATAGTGTAGATGCTACATAATGTAGAGAATACATAATGTAGATGCTACATAGTGTAGATGCTACATAATGTAGAGAACACATAATGTAGATGCTACATAATGTAGAGAATACATAATGTAGATGCTACATAATGTAGATGCTACATAATGTAGATACTACATAATGTAGAGACTACATAATGTAGAGACTACATAATGTAGTTACTACATAATGTAGAGACTACATAATGTAGTTACCACATAATGTAGAGACTACATAATGTATAGATTACAAAATGTGGACACTACATAATGTGAACATTACAAACATAAAAAGTATTGTTTTGTGACTAAAATACTGAACACATTTGATACTTATGTTGGGGCTATGACTTGTACTGGAATCCCAGTGTATATAGATATCAAATATTTCTTGGTCCACAGATATTCTGATGAAGACGATTTATATAGCAATTCTTGTATTAAAAACGGTGCTAAGAGAGCTATTTGGAAATGCGTGCCGAAAAGTGAGTATATTTTGTTTATATGTATGTACACCTGCGTGCCCAAAAATAGTCTATTTTTGACTGTCGCTTTATTGTGCCATAAATGACTAGTTTTTGCACGATAAGCTGGCTAGCTTATCCGAGCTCGGCGAGGTGTAAACACGCGCATTGCGCACAGTCTGCTGTTGCTTATATAGTACTAGTGATCTGCCCCGACTGCGACCGTGATTATACTCTATAATAATATACTATAAAACCTTCCACGGTAGTGAGTCCATCCGTGGCTGTAAACCGCATAAAGAATCGGCTTTTCAATAGATACACGCTAATTGTGGAGATTTGAATTCCGGACTCATTTTAATAATGCCTTTTGGGAGGAGGTGGTGCCATGCTGAATAGGAGGTAGTAGTGCCATGCATGGTGCATGACACTACATCCTCCTTTGCAACGGAACTGGACCAGCACGACCCGGAAGGTACCACTCGCTCATTGAGGGGGGGGGGGAGGAAAGGAGGGTAACGCATCGGCATTGTATTTATGTGGATGTACATGGGCATCGGTAGTCCTAAAAAGGCTCCGATCACTCATTTGCCCCTTATTCTATAAAAAAATAGTAAGTAGTTGCATTGCAATAAAGAATTAAAAATATTCTATGCATATCCTAATGTTACTTCGTAGTAATAATTTTTACTCACTCATAAGCTAGTCATACAGACATGGCCTTAGTGGAGATTCATCTAGAAAGTTAACTTGGTTAAGACGGCGGGGAGCCGCTGGGCTCGTGACAGTATTCATGGCGCTCCATAGGGGAGGAGCCAGTGTGCATCTTTGGGCTGATGATGATTATTGACTTGATCACAGATTACATCTTCGACGGTCACCAGAACGACAACCTCCGATGGATGAACAACGACATAGCCATTGTGAAAGTGGAGCACGGTTTCGACTTCGAGAGGCGTATCCGAGGCTGCGACTTCGTGCCGAAGCCGATAGCATTCAACAACTACAGCAGAACGTACGAGAACGCAGGCACTATAGCCACCACAGCTGGATGGGGGACTGTTGGTAAATACGGCGATGTAAGTGTAATTGAAAATACAAACCATACGGCCAGCTGAGGATGTAAGCGAGTCGTGACGTTCGAACTCACTATAAACTCACATGGTATTGCCGTAACAACTTTGCGACTTCGAGCGGTGACCTATTGGGGGTCACGGATAAAATACGGGTGTCGGTAGTCGTGAAGATGCTCCGATTACTCGTTTGGCGCCTATACCTATATAACAAAACGTTAATATTGAAGTTGTGACGTTTCATTTGAGTGAGTAACCGGTGGCCCGTTGAACATTTATGTAATATTATGCTTCTTTATACTACAAACCTCTTTAATAGTAAAAAAAAAAGAGAGTAAACGAGCATGAAGAAGGAAAAGGCAGTGGCATGCTGCATAGGAGGAGGTAGTGCCATGCATGGCGCATGACATCATCTATGCAACGGAACTAGGCCGGCACAACCGGGGAAGTACCTCTTGCTCACATGACACGCTATAAATTGACAGCTATCATCCAGTTTGTGAGTAGCCGGTGGACCATGGCATGGGGTGAAAAGGAATGCAACGCATCGCGGCATGATTATGCTGACGTTCATGGGCGTAGGTAGTCGTTGAAAGGCATATTTATACAAAATATTTATAAATTTAAGTAATTTTATATTTCAAGGTATTTATTACCGAAATACCATTAAATACGTCCACGACGTATGCGTAACATGCGGACTAATCGCCACGTTAACAACTGAGCCAGCTGGTCGTCAAATTAGTGCATGGAAAAAATCCAATCCCTTTTTTAAAAACTTGCGGGAATGGACAAATTTGAAATTTGGTACAAGTGAAGATTATATGGACAAAATGTGCAGATAGCTCTTCTTCGACCTTTATCCCGTTGCTATATCAGATGACATTAGGGTCCGCTACCTCAATTAGGGAACTTGACGTGGGTGCCATTTTTTACTCAGAGCGACATTCCTCATGATGTCATTCTTCCAATTTAAGCAACAAAAACTCATTGGTAAATGGTGACGTACAAATCTAGACTACCCGAGTGGAAGTCCGAAGCGTTGACCACTAAATTACCAAGGCTCTCGTGTATTTACCGAATATCGTTCACTGGGCTGCTGCCCTCGATGTCAGAGTCGCTGGACAAGGTTAACCCGCAGTATCCCTGGCCATGATAGTAATAGCTCAATTAGCGGTTATAAATATTCTCGTATCAGGATGCATCTCTCCCATCTGCGGAAGAGTGGCGAGTTGGACCCCATTTCGACCCCAAGCCTAGTCGCTCAACAACTCATAGTAAACCGATGAATCTGTATTGGGCTGCTCTTCGCTTCCACAGAATAAGTTCAGGTCCGAATAAAAACAACGACTACTCCACTAGTATGGACACAATACACAAAAAAAAAGACAATAACTCAAGATCAGATGGAAGAACAGTTTGCAGATGGGCCAGCAAGGTTCTGGAATGGAGGCCGTGTTTAGGAAAACGAAGTGTCGATCGACCGTTCACCAGGTGGGAAGACGATCTCCGTGCAGTAGCGGTCCGGGATGGATGCGAGTAGCAGGAGATCGGCCGTCTCGGAGTACATTGAAAGAGGACTATGCCCAGCAGTGGAACGATAAGGGCTGAAAATGATGATGTAATGATGAATAACATTAAACAATAGCAAATTATATATTTATGATACAACAAGTAACTATATCGCAGTGGGTAAACAGAAGACAGGTGGACAAGAATCAACCGACCCTCCTGCAAGCCTCCGTGGAACTGATATCGAAGGGGAGGTGCAAGCATCGCTGGGGGTCGCGCTACAACAACATCATCGAGAACTATATGATCTGCTCCAAAGACATCGGGCAGACCATGTCGGAAATGTGTAACGTGAGTATTTGTAATTTCTTACGCACGTATTGTTACATATCTTCTCTATTTTTTTACTCAGGGAGCATATAACTCTCTCCGCGTCCAATAAAATAACGCGTTCCGGGTGTTGATGGGGCTGCCTCGTTTCCGCAGTGCATTGGGGATGTCCGCGGAGGTGCGGGTGGACATCCTCTGTACGACCATCCGCAAGAGTTGCGCCTCGATGCACCGCAGGGTTCTCGCTATGTTGGTCGACAGACTTGTCTGTTTCTACTTGAATTACTGTAGGTTTGTTCATCGGGTCTTAATTGTATTAATTGTACATTTCTTAACATTATTATTATAATAACATAGTTTTTAAGTTTATTACTAACAGTGTGAGTGTTTTGCTGCCTGGAATATTTAAAATGAATAAATAAAATAAATGTCTGTCTAATAAGATGACAGTTGATGCATGTGATAGATACATATGATATCAAGTTTGGACCCCAAAGGCCATGAGATGAGGCCTTGTGTGCGTCTCTCTTGTGGTAAAGCTTGTTTTTACGCACTCCATCACTTATCACCTCACGTGTATTTTATTAGTATATTTATAACTATTGAACAAAACTGTGGTCTCGTGTCAATACTGAAGCTATCGCGCTAGTTCGGTGACAGTTTCACCGAGCGTTGATGTCTCGCGAGCATGCTCGCTCTGTGTGAAGGTGCTCTACATGGTTTCGTGTTTCACTCGTAGCCAATCTAGGCGTTGCTACGAGAGTGCTATGAGTACCTACCGCACCCGTGCAGTGATAGCTTTATCGTGCGGCAAATATCTGAGAGACTGCTCGCGTTGTGTGATCGTCGCCTAATAATCTCGTATGCTCACTCGTTGCAAAGCTACGCGGTGCTACGATGTTGCTACGTTTGTGCTATGTGTCACAGTACAGTAAAAGTAGATCATAAACTTTTTGTGCAGGACAAATACGTGGACTGCACGGACCTGGAATACTCATACGAGGATCCCGCAAGAAGGACTGTGGTGAGAGTGCCCACAAATCTGCACATGCACTCCCCGTACCACAACGAGACGGAGGCAGAGCGTCGCAACCTCAAGTACCAAGACGTCGACGGAGGTTTCTGTGAGGTATGTGGTGCATGAAGTTAAGGCTACACTTACGAGGAGTGTCATAAAAGTATCCATTAACCTGCGCCCGCCATGCGAACACACCAAAAGAGCCCGTTTACAATTACTGACGCTTATGAACATCCACATAATTACAATGCCAATTCATAACCCTCCTTGTCTCCTCCCCTCCAATGGACCACTGGCATGTCGAAAACTGCGAGTAACGCGACACGGAGTAAGTCACTTTACGGCGGTGGTATGAGAGTGAGAGAAACTCCCCGGTCATGCCGGTTCAATTCCACTGAAATGCAGCAGGCCTCTTACAAAATTATTTAAAGCATGGTTTAAAAAAACAGCCAACCTTGAGTACTAGTGTAAATTAAGTACTCGGTAACGACTTTATCATAAAAAAAAACATTTATTTCATTATTTCAACATAGTTACAGCTTATTTAAAAGCTTATTAAAAGCGATAATAGTTTTGATTAAAACACACATTGTTTATATTATTCTAAAATGCTACGATTACAGATTAACCAGGACAGCTGATGGTATTTCATAATATTCGTAGTAATTATATTAAGTAATCACCTCCGTGGGGTAACGGTGCGGGTGTCGCCTGTTAAGACCGTTAGCCACGTGGGGTCCTGGGTTTGATCCCCAGGTCAGGCAACTATTATGAAATGTTTTTCAGATTTTTCTGAGAATACATTATTACATTGCCCGGGATTGGAATGTGCCCGAAGTATCCATAGGCTTGCCACCTTTGACATCATGGGCCTTAGTACCTTGGCTAACCGTGGGTGTGCTAGTATATCTACTGAACTTGCGAGTTGTGAATGTACTAGCACACCTCCGGCCTACCTCTTAGACGATAATAGGCGTGAAGGTACTTTACTTTACTTTATTAACATAATTTTGAATGGAGATATAAACATTAACATCATGACGATTTCCTCGACACAAACGAACATGAATATCTAGTCATGTTAGCATCCCATGGCATGTTGCCATCCCACACACTTTCTACAAAGCAAGGTACGTGCTTGGATTATAATCCTGAATAGACAGAGGCCTGCTTCTACACGAGTGGCCCACTCATACTTGACTGATCATGACACGGTGTTATTGTTTCTCGCTGGGCAAATTAGAAGACGCATCGTAAAGAGGACAGCTGTCCGCACCAACTCTACTTAGATAGATGCAGACATAAACCAAATTGATTTCGGTAAAGTTTAAAATATACGACAGACCCACATCAAGCAGCTGATATGTTGATAGCACTAATAAGGCAAGGGATTCAGTTGAACTCGAAAATCATCAAAATTCCAAGCCGAAAAAAAGCTATAAAACCTGATGACCACAGGCCTTCTCTGCTGCCTTCGAGATACAGATAGTCTCCATAAAAAGAGCAAGGGAGCACCAGGCAAGGCAGTATTAAAATTAGCATTTGCTAGACATAGAAATTTTTGTAACAAATTACTAAAGAAATTAAATAATGAATACGACAAAAACTATTAAATAGGGCAGGTGGAAACGTTAAACATCTGTGGACCGCAACAAATAAAACAACAAATAGATCAATCCAAAAGGAATCTTCATCTAATCTCTTAAAGCTATCAAGTACTCCGGAACTCTCAGTAGATCTAGTGAATATTTTTTTTCTGCGAAGTTGGCAAAAATCTCGCAGAAAAAATAGTGTCCAATGAACAAACAACAGAAATACCCACTACATTTTTACAGTCTATGTTCCTTTTACCAACAGACGAGGTTGAGGTCACAAATCTAATAATGTCCCTTCGAAGTGACTGAGCCGTGAGTTGGAATGGAATTTCAAAAATGCGCTGGTACCACATCTGACATACGTTTGTAATGTCGCCCTGACAACAGTTAAATTCCCTAAGCCGCTCGAAAAGTCTATCATACATCCGATGTACAACAAATGAGACTTAAAATGTGTTAACAGTTATAGGCCCATAGCAGTACTCCCTTCTGTCTAAAATACTGGAACGGATTCTAAACAAAAGACTTGTCGATTATTTGGAAAAAAATAACTTACTTACTACCTCACAACTTGGTTTTGGACGCAGTGTACGAGCTCACAGACTTTATTGTAACTAACATGGATAGGGGCAAACGATCCTCGGCATATTTTTGGACCTCGGCGAGGCCTTTAATACAGTCATTTTGCCCCTCCACTTAAAGAAAATGAATAACCTTTGAATAAAAGGAATACCACTAAAACTATTCCAAGACTACCTTAGTGAGCGTGTTCAGAGCGTTAGGATAGATGATAAGATCAGCGCAGAAAGGATGGTCAGCTATGGTACCCCTCAGGGTAGCATAAATGGTCCAACAATCTTCTAAATTTATATTAACGACCTGGGAATGCTCACACCCGACAAAGGCAAAAATATACGCTTTGCAGATGACATCGCGCTGCTATTTAATGCCAAATCATGGTCGGAAGTTTATTCATGTGCTCAATCGGGTTTCAATTATATATCCAAATGGCTCCGATGAAACGAACTGACCCTAAACACTGATAAAACAATGTGTGTTGAATTTTTATTGACCATTAGTCAAACTTTTATTACATCGTGATTATTCTTGACAGGTCGTGTATGCCCAGAACCATATATTGAACCATGTACCTGCGACCAACTTCTTAAAACTGATTGCGTAAAACATTTGGGAATACAAATAGATAATACCTTGAAATTTCAAATACATATAGATATACTTAGCACCAGGATACGCAAACTGACTTGTATTTTCAAAACCTTAAGACAAGTGGCAGACTCCAAATTAAAACGACCAGTCTACTTTGATCATGTGCAGTGCCTACTCAGTTATTGTATCACCGTCTGAAGAGGAGCCCCAAAAACTACATGGATACAAATGAAGAGAGCATAAGGACCTATTTTAAAAGTCTCCGTATCGCTATCCCACAGAATTTCTTTTTGAACAGTCGAAAGTATTGACAATGCGTCAATTATTTGTTCTCAATCCAATTTTACAACAACATTAGTTACTGGTCTACCACCCTTCCAGTGCTGTAAGTAGAAGGCGTTCCAATCCTGTCGACCGCCTTAACATAACATAATTGATTGACTATTGACAACCTAACCAAGAAATTGTGGAAAACCAAAGTAACCCTGTGGCTTCTACGAGTAAATTACGATGAAACGGAATTGTTACTCAACCATTTGCTGTAACAACTACACGCACAGTACACACTCACACTCAGACCCACATTACCACACTTAATACGTAATGTTTAGATACTCCTATATTTGCTAATTTAAATTTTACTTATCACAAATAACCTTAGGCTATTGTCAAGTACTAATGTAGAATTTAATAATAATAAATAACTAATCTGAAGCAGAAGTGGTGACCTGGTCACCTGAAATACAGGCCCCTAAAGCTTAGTTTAGGCACTAGTACTCCACAATACAATCACTACTAACTGACTTCTATTATTAATGTCTAAAAATGTATTGTGGTGAAATAAACTAAATAAATAAAAATATTTATATTACTTTAAAATTCTACGACTACAGATTAACTAGGACAGCTGATGATATTTCATAATATTCGTATTAATTATATTAAGTAAGACTGTTGACAAAGGAAATCTGGCCAGGGCTGTCATGTTTAACTTGCACGAAGGGTTAAGTACAAATCTATAATAAAAACAATTACAAAAAACGTGGGAGCCCCCTTAAGTAATTAATTTAATTTATTAGTATTTCTTGTTAAAGTGGCAACAGAAATAACATAATCTTTGAAACTCTCTACTTTTATTATCGCGGTTCATTCAACACTGCCTAGTCAGACGGATAGGCGGACAGCGGAGTCTTCTTAAAGGGCCCTCTAGTTTAAATAGTACCGCCGCAAGGTGACACTTGTGTCGCGTTTCATGCAGTTTGTGAGCTTCCTGTGTCCCATTGATACATACAGGGAGGGCATCTGCAATACAATGCTGACATCTATGGACGGTAGTATTTGAATCTCCAAGAAGTAGCTAAAGTAACTAGACACATTTTAGAATGACCACGGTGGGCCTCTGATCTACGGCTCGGGGGTCAACGCGGTCGTCATCGGCGTGATCTCCGCTTGCCTGGTGCACGAGAGAACGAACAAGTGCTACGGACCCTTCCTCTACACCAGTGTCTTCAAGAACAGGGAGTTCATCAGCTGCGCGATATACAAGGACGCCGAGTGAGTGACCCAGATATATTGAGTAAGGAAGTCCTAGGCGAGTGCATTACTAATTGTGTCTTGTTTTGTTTCTTACCCAAGGACATAATACAGATAGAGTAGAGGAGCCTTGGGCGAATGTCCGTGTTGGGCAATAGATAAAGGGCAGGAAAAATGCATATATCTGTCTAAGTTCCGCATGCGCATTGCGCAGAGAACCCATAGATGTAGTATAGATGGAGCAAGGAAGGCTTAGACGAGTGTCCGTATTGGCTAATAGACAAGCAAAATTAGAAAAACATTATTGTCTTTGTCTCGGATGCGGATTGCACTGAAAATCCATTGAGATAATAAAGATAGAGTAGACCTGCCTATGGCGTCCCCACTCTCTCTATATTATGTCTATGAGATGAACATCAAATGCCTCTGTAACAAGGGAGCCAGATGGTACACTTGATTTCTCTTTCGATTTTTAGCGATTTACGTTTCCCAACTTTTTCAATATTAAGTAATGCTTCTTTGGAGCGCCCCGTATTTTCACAGGTTTACCTCCGTCCCTATTGGTCTTAGCATGATCGTATATAGCATATAGCCTTAATGGATAAATGGCCTATGTAAAAATTGAAGACTGTTTAAAGTACGAAATGAAATTCACCCAAAGGCAAAATGCTTAAAATTGAATTATTTTAGTAGCCTTTCTATTATTACCAACCTTCAATGGGCCACGGGACACTCACAAACCATAGAAAACGCATGAGGTACTGCGACCTACCCGGTTTTTACTACTGCATCGCAAGTAATTCAAGGCTGCTGAGGGCTATCGATACACATCTGCGTAACCATCATGCAAATGTCCATGGGCGTCGGTAATCATTAAAAGGCTCCGATTGCTCATTTGCCCCTTATGCTGTAAAAATACTCACAAACCACATGGAACAGACTGACAGCACGGCTGCCAGTTTGAGGTGTGAGCGAGAGGCACCGCCCCAGCTGGACCTACCCAATTCGGCTGCACTTTTCTTGTGGTATAAAGGCCAATTGAGATATTAAAGCCTTTTCACGTCCAATGGGCCATGACACGGCCTCGTGCTAAAACTTTTGTTTTGCAGCTTAAGATGTAGAAGACAATTCCGACATGGTGAGACCCACATCGAAACCGAGCTGAAGTGGGACGACCAGCCCGCTGGGTAAATATTATTTAAAATAAACGTTCTTTATAATATAGGCAAAAAGAAATCGAAGAGGGGCAATAATCTATCTTCACTAACCTATACATCCCACTCTACTTCCGTGTAACCCTCACTCTTTCTATATTGACTAACTTACATCTCCCTCTCAACTTCCGTTGGCCTCTTCTACGTAACGCTCTCGTCACACATTCACCGTTTGCTCATACGAGCAATTTACTTCAATAATTGAAAATCAAATTATATACATTGGGTAGCAATACAAATACAACAATGCCACCACGCCTTCACGCTCTCATACGCTCTATCCCAACATTTTATCGAGATAGATTTTATGTTCATACATATTGTATACTATATCTATCTCTAATCTCATCCAAACCCGTAGTTTTTGCCTGAAATGATAACAAACGAATTTTTGGTCTTTACAAGCAAAATTTGATTTTCTTTTTCATCAGAATAGATATTTTCATGAAACCTGATTCAAAAACTCTGCCAAATTAGAATTGGGTGGATACACAAATTTAATTTTATAGCACAAGGCGTAATTTAAACTAGAACTTACGAGCAAAAATTCACAACCTCCACTCATATCGTCGGCATCTTATTCAAAATCTTTTAGACCGGCATCGGAAGGTGCGAGCCAGGATTCCTCCAAGGCATCTGCGCAGCCGGCTGCAGTACCACGTGCAGTGGAAGACCCAGTCAAGGTGGTGAAAGGCGCAATCGTGCAGACACTGAAACCCAAAGTTGTAAATTAAATAAACTTAATTTGACCAACTGTTTTGATTGTATCTCACTTTTGAGGTTATACTTCTTTTGGCACGTTGGAGAAAAATTAGGAGACTATATTTTTGAGTCACAAACCTACACCCTAAAGTCTGCTCTTGCCAATATTTTAGTTTTTTTAAGATATCATAAAAAATTAAGTTAACTTTCAATGTACGAAATACGTTTTTTTCTATTTTTCTAGAAACAGTAAAGCGAAAGATAAAATTTTAAAACTATTCTTATCTTGTTACGCTAAAGAAGTATAACTTATAAATAACGCGTGTACATAAATCCATACACACTTGTATATACGTCGATGGTGCTATTCTCAGAGTCTACATTGGGCAATTATTCCAATTAGGTAGATATAACTTCGAAAAGGAAGCCGATAGAAGGGTTCAGTTGATTTGGGCAGCATTCCGGAAGCTTCGTCACATTCTCACGTCAACTATACCGCAGAGCTTGAAGACAAAAGTCTTCAACCAATGCATTCTCCCTGTGATGACCTACGGGGCCGAAACATGGCCTCTTAATTTAGGACTGATCCGCAAGTTTGTGGTAACTCGACGGGCTATTGAACGTGCTATGTTGAGTGTTTCTCTGTCCGACAGAATTCGTAACGAAGTCATAAGGCAGAGTATTAAAATATCCGATATCACCCGATTGGGCTCGCTAAAGGGGCAATTGGCTGGTCACACACTCAGAAGAACAGATGGCAGATGGCTCAGTAAGGTACTGGAGTGGAGGCCGCGTTTAGGAAAACGAAGTGTTGGTCGAACGTTCACCAGGTGGGAAGACGATCTCCGTGCAGCAGCCGGTCCGGGATGGATGGATAAAGTGGACACATGACGCTGTATAAATATTGTACAGTATGTAACAAAGACCATGTTGATCTTGCCATTAACCCATGGCATAACTTAGAATCAATATTTAATTGCACATCTCCTTTGGTACGACTATTTAGCTCGAAATAAATATAAAATCAATATAATGTTTATTATCGCATATTAAAATGTTTCATACGCCTGGAATTATTTATTCTGACCAATGACAAGGCGCCGCCGATGGTCCTGATTGGCCCGCGAACATCACGAACCAATCACCGTAAATGTTTATCAGCCCTATTCTGCTAGATCATGTACTTGTTACAATTTAGTCGTAGGTATTTGTACAGAAATGAGCATAGAATTTTCTTTTGTTATGATGATATTAATCATTGTTTTGATAGTAATCGATAAGCTGTTTTGTGGGTTTTAATGGACGTTGAAAGTCGCTGTATGGTTTCGATCTTGCTCGTTTGTCATAAGACAAAATCAAATTAATATTGTTAAAGTCAGTAGAAAGAGATTGTCCTAAGTATGCCAGGGACATCAGACGATTAAAATAACGAGTCTAATGTTAAGAAATAAACAGGGCTTTCCTTTTTTAGATACTCTCTTACGTGAGACTCGAATACCTTTCAGGCGCACCTGCAAAATGGGCTCTCTCGTGAGGTCCACAACACCTTCACAAATGCTGCTTTCCAGACGGCTATGAAAGCCATTTGCAGGCATTACATATATTGTAATCCACAAATGCGTATGGAGATATAAGAGCGCGCTCCATCCCTTTGCACCCCTATTCTGATGGGATGGCAGACCGCATGACTAGAGAGAAATCAGGTGCATGGCCGACGGCTTAATGCTCTCTAGGCACGGGGTGTAAAATCCTGAATGGTCAGGTGAAAAGTCAGATCTGAAGTCAAAAGAACCCAATCCAAAGAGATTGTTCCTATAAATTGAGAAAGTGTTAAGTCTGTGTTACGGTGTAAAATGTTCACCGCTAGTGGTCACTTCTATGTGGTATCAATAATAAAAGGCCATGTCGGATCTTTAATCTGCAAGAACCTCTGCAGTTGGATGCTCTCTGTGAGGTTCTCTCCCCTTAGAGAGCGGGTGCTGTTCCCTAATTTGGTGCTCTCTTGCTGGATACATCCTGAGAACCCTCAAAAAATCAGATGAAACTGACCTGACATTATTCTCTTTAAAGCATAACGGGGTATTTGAGAAATCCGTCCGTTGATGACTACCGACGCCCATAGACATCCAGATAATGGTTAAACAGATACGTTTCCCACCTTCCTCCTTCCGACTCCATGAGAAATGCTTATGCGCGTTTTCTCTTTCCCTTCCCTCCTACATGGGCCACCATCTATGTCACTTTAATGCGGCTTATGAAAAATCTTATCAGCTGTATGGTTTTTTGTTACCAAGCCGTTTATGCATCATGAAACTGTGGTAGAAAATAGTGATCATGGATTGGTGCTTTCACTATTTATGGCGAGTAAATATATTTAATTAAAACGAGGAAGGTAGTTTTATAATTAGAACCAATAAAGCGGAACAACAAAATACATTGAGCGCATAATTATTATTTGTATATTAATTTTAGAGAAGTCAGAAGCCATGGACTCGGCCGGCCTGTCATTTATTGTTTGTTTAGCATTTTTGGGTACGTGTATATTTATGTTGATGGTCCTTATATGATGTCACTTTTTTATATTATAGGGGACGAGAAGTCTAAATACTTTTATGATTACCGACACCCATAAATATCCGTATAATTTTTACACCTTCTCCGATAGTCTATCGGCTACCGATAAACCAGACTGCAGCTGTCACCTTAGGTCGGTATCATGTCAGTGACAGGTACCTTCTCGATTGTACAGGCTCAGTTCGGCTGCAGTGTAGCATGACGATCTTACTAAGACAATATATTATCACTATTTACGATTTTAAATTGAAAAGAGGGTCAAGCTGCCCCGATTCGAAAGCATTACAGCCATGACACGACTTAAACCCCTTTATTTTACCAGGTATCACTTGTGGTCAAGCAAACCAAACTATAAGTTTGTCAAACGAAACCTTCAAGGAACCAGTGACCCCCACCAACGTCACTGAAGAGGATGAGATCAGCGATGTGGGATGGAACTACGAGAACAGGACCGCTGTGGACACGAGGCGGATACTGTACGGGAAGCGCGTGACACCTGGCGCCAGACCATACATGGTAATTGGCTCCATCCATGAGTCTGCAAACGAGGGTATCGTCTGCAGACTTATGAATTTTCCTCCTTATGCATTTGCCCCTCCTATGCGACTGCCCCCTTATGATATTGCTCCCTTATTCATGTACCCCTGATGTGTTGTCTGTTATATAACTCATATGTGTTGCGGCGTTATGTCAAGATGACATATGGAGGGCTGTGTGAAAATCCTAGGAGCTAGACCCTAGGTGAGCAGTACGATGGCAAGCTATAACACATCACTAAGGTGTTCTCAGCTTCGGGGGATGTTCGGGTGTCATAGATGTCATCACAATGCAGACTACGTAAATATCTTGACAGACATGCAACATTTTCTTCTTATGCTTTTGACTCCTTATGCATTTGCCCTCTTAGATAAGAAGAGGTTACACAAAACGAGGAGATAACATCATATTTTGTATTCACATCGAGATGTCGAAGACCGCGGCTCTCGCGCCTCCGATGAGTCACGTCCGTACCACTGACTTCAATACTTATGAACTGCTGTTATATCATCATTGTCAGCATTCGATTCGATGTTATTTGTTGACCATGACGTCTTATTATTTGAAAACCTAATATTTTTTGTCACAAATGTTAAACAATACAATCGCATGCGCACGACCGGTAACAATTATAGTTTTAAATTAAGGCAATGCTCGAAGGCATGCACCAAGCATGCGTACTAATACTAATGTTCAAATTATTTACTTAATTTATCCATTTTCAGGCGCCCTACTTCATTTTCTTATGTTCTTCTATTTGTACCATTTATCCATATAAATTATTTAGATCCGTGGTTTGTATGAGGACGGAATACAGTACGTATTTTTATACTGTTAGTTACGTATAGTTTCGCTATAGCAAATTTTGGATGACTTAGTAATGTTTTTTATAGTATAGGGGGCAAACGAGTATTCGGAGTATTTGAAGACTATCGACACCCATAGACATCCGCATTATTGTCTTGCCGTTACGCCTTCCTCTCTTCCCCCCTCCGATGTGACACTTGCTACTCGCAAACAGCATGATATGCGACAGCATAGAACTTTACGCCGGTGTCATGTGAGCGAGAGTTACCTCCCCGGTCGTACCGGTCCATTTTCGCTGCAATGTACTCTTAGTTTCTTTCATTCCAAGGTCTATCTCTCACTGACGAAGGAGTCGGCCAAAGCCCACAAGTACCGAGGCTGGCTCTGCGGCGGCGTGATAGTGGACCAGTACTACGTGATGACGTCAGCCGCGTGCGTGGAGGACGCGGACCGGTTCTACATCGTGTCTGGCACCACCAAGTTCATAGACAGCTTCGACTACAAGAGCGACGACTGCGTCTGCAAGCATCGGCGGAAGGTGGTCTGGAAGTGTATACCGAAGAGTGAGTTTGCTTGACGCGTTCTGATCTTCCCGGCGACCGCCAGCCAATAGGACCGACCAGACAGCCGTAGTATCTTGTTGCTGATCAGGGACACTGCACCAGGGCACTCACGGTGGTTCCGTACCTAAAAGGATAGGACCCTATTATTATGACTGGTGTCCATCTGTCTGTCACCAGGCTCAGGAACCGTGAAATTTTCACACATGATGCCTTTGTTTAGCGGCTTTAACAATAAAATAGAATTAATTTGCTCCCATACAACTGCGCCGGACGGTGGCCATGTTGTCATGCGTCGCGCGTGACGTATGAAGATGACGCGAGTTTCAATATCTGTGATCACCGTGGTGTGATCACCGTGGTGTGATCACCGTGTTGTGATCACCGTGGTGTGATC
>JAFELO010000176.1:177976-200823 GCA_017140195.1 Eumaeus atala
CACCGTGGTGTGATCACCGTGGTGTGATCACCGTGGTGTGATCACCGTGTTGTGATCACCGTGTTGTGATCACCGTGGTGTGATCACCGCGGAAAGCATTCGTTGACGAAAAGTGTGATGATGATGTCAATTACAAGGTTCTTGTTCTGTCCTCACAATAATCAGTAATAGCACCACGTGTCTCGTACGATGTCGTGACGTGACGGCGCGTGAAGCGCTGTACGTGACAATGATGCAAGTTTCATGATTTGATACATACTGTGGCAATTCGTGAGGCTCATGGATAACTGGTTTCCCATTGGGGAGATGCGGTGACCAAACTGCTCCGAAATTGAACTATCACATCTCTGACACACGGTGATAACGACAAACATTTCGCCAAAAATCTGATAAAGGTGGCCCATTGCAAGGGATGGTGTTGCCTAGCACCCTGAAACCGCCATAAAATACAGTATCATGTGAGTGAGAGGACTTCCATGATTGTGTCGGCCCACTTAAGCCGCAAGGCATGCACTACCTCAAACACTTCTTTCCAGACTACAAATTCGACTTCACCGACAGCGTCAAGTGGTCCTCCAACGACATAGCGATAGTCAGAGTGGACAGGCCGTTCAAGTTCGGCGTGATCGAGAAGGGCTGCCAGTTCGCGACGCAGCTAATATGCTACAACAACGTCAGTCGGGAGCTAGAAAAAGCAGGGACTAAAGGATTTATACTTGGATGGGGCAGCGGTAGTAACTTTAGAGAGGTAAGAATCCGAAAAATTTTGTATTTTGCATGGTTACATTCTTGAAACTTCTTTACCTAGACGACATGACGGTAGGTAGATGCTACGCCAACATAGATATGCCACGGCCGCATGGTAAATGTAACGTATAAGCCAACGTAGGTATGCTATGACCACGTAGCAGGTGTATAAGCTAACATATTATGTATGCTGTAGCCGCGTAGAGGATGTAAAGTTTAAGCCAACATAATTTGTATACTAAGGCCGTGTAGTGGATGTAGTGTTTAAGCCAACATAGGTATGCTATGACCGCGTAGCAGATGTATAAGCCAATATATTATGCAATGTGGCCGCGTAGCAGATGTAGTGTTTAAGCCAACATGTTATGTATGCTAAGGGAGCGTAGCAGATGTAGTATTTAAGCCAACGTAGGAATGCTATGACCACGTAGCAGATGTAGTGTTTAAGCCAACATGTTATGTATGCTAAGGGAGCGTAGCAGGTGTAGTATTTAAGCCAACGTAGGAATGCTATGACCACGTAGCAGATGTGGTGTTTAAGCCAACATGTTATGTATGCTAAGGGAGCGTAGCAGATGTAGTATTTAAGTCAACGTAGGAATGCTATGACCACGTAGCAGATGTAGTGTTTAAGCCAACATGTTATGTATGCTAGGGGAGCGTAGCAGATGTAGTATTTAAGTCAACGTAGGAATGCTATGACCACGTAGCAGATGTAGGCCATATACGCCAACGTCATCGCAGCGGACTTAGTGTTTATGTCAATGCATTGTCTGTGTAACAGGTGTTCTAGAGCTTACGCAGAAATACAACATTGGCGAATATAACATAGCTCACCTCGGGCGGCCTTATTTCTTTAATATCCACACGCATTTAAATAAAATAAGAACATTGCACTTGCATGTGGTTTCATATAATTCGAGTTGGTGGGTAGCATGCGACAATGGAATATGCAGCGAATCGTGAGAGATGTTCATAGGTTTGTTCTCCTGCTCTGTTGTCATTGGACAACTATTTAAGTGCCCCCCTCGTTTATCCATTGTACCACATACACACATGCCAACATCAACACTAGTCGTCATCAGCAAGCATGTAGCTAGTCCATCACTTGTCCACAATGCCCGCGCCGCAAGCCAAGTACGCAAGTATCGCAAAATTATTCTGTTGTGATAAGTTGTTCTTCATTGTGATTAGGTCTTGGCGATGATCATGGCCTACTTGCGTCCAGGACATACCATCTAACATACCACATGTTAGATGGTATGTCCTAGTTCATCTTTATAATGTTTTCATTGCGTATGTTTGATAACTTTCCCAGCTACAGCTAGGTTCGACGGATTTTAGCGTACTTAGTGTACATTTAAATATGTTTGAAGCAGTTGGGTTTTCGTTCTTGGGGACAGATAGGTGCCTTCTGACAACTACAGACATCCATTAACATCCATAACTGTTATGTAAATGCTTCCTTCCTTCTCCCTTTCCTTCAATGTCCCACCGGGTACTCACAAACTGTCAAAATTTGGCATGTGAGCGAGAGGTACGATCCCGGTCATGCTGACTAAATTCGTCTGCAATGCAGGAACTACCTCCTAATAAACGTCAACTTTAATTGTAAGCTTACGAGCTTATTTTCCAGGGTGTATACAGAAGGCAGACGCCTCATATACCAGAGAACGCCAAATGCCTGCAAGAGGCCAAAGTCTGCATCATGGACAACGAGCAGTGCGCCAAGAAGTGGTCAGCGAAGTTCCGGGACATCATCAAGCAGTACATGATCTGCACCAAAGACGTAATGAAGAGACTCAGCGAGTTATGTAATGTAAGAACTGTTTTATTCTTTTGAGGGTCCTGTACTACAAAAAGCCAGAACCATTATAGTATCGTTTTATTTTTCGACTATATATCCGACCTTATTTTTATATATTAAAGGGGGATAAACGGAGAGTCGAAGACTAAATGCATGTAGGTCTGTCAAGACGTTTTTCTCGAGAATACGCTGAAGGATCGAGTTGAAATTCATATCTTCTGCTGAGCCTCTTAAAGAATAAATAATTCATGTTTCTAAATCAACGCAATGAAAAAATACAATCGTTTTTGCACATACTTTATTAATTACTAAAACATATTGAAGTTTATACCGTGGAGCTTGAAAACAAAATTCTTCAGCAATGCGTTCTCCCCGTGATGACCTGCGGGGTTGAAACATGGTCTCTTTAATTTAGGACTGGTCCGCAAGTTTGCGGTAGCTTAACGGGCTATTGAACGTGTTCTGTTGGGTGTTTCTCAGTCCGACAGAACTCGCAACGAAGTCATAAGACAGGGAACTAAAGTATCCGATATAAAGCGACGAATTAGCTCGCTGAAATGGCAATGGGCCGGTCACACACTCAGTAGAACGGATGGCAGGTGGGCCAGTAAGTCGACCGTTCACCAGGTGGGAAAATGATCTCCGCGCAGTAGCCGGTCCGGGATGGTTGCGAGTAGCAGGAGATCGGTCATCTAAGCGTCCATTGAGAGGGGCAGCAGTGGACCGATAAGGGCTGATAATGATGAATGATGATAGGAGTCTATATCCCGTTGACCTAAGGTCATAAAATTAGGTTAGTTAGTTATAGCAATAAAACCAAAAACTGTAAAATTGAAATTATATCTCTGATATAACCATTACCAATTTATATTTGTATTTCGTTTCTTGCACAAAGTACGCAGGCGCCCTCAAAAATATCATTATCAACGCATGTAAGTTGAAAAGCTTATACACCTGCTTGATGCGGATCCCTCGGTATAGAAAGACAAATAAAGAGCCTCAAGTCAGAGGTCTTTGGCGAAGAAAAACATCGTGAGGAAACCTGTATCCACGCATTCGACCTAACCTATGATTTTCCGGGTTGTCGAGGTCAGATGCCTCTGTGTAAAAAGAGCTTTTGTCAAATCCCTAGATGATATTGCCGGCCTCGATATCATCTGCCATATAAATGGGATAAGGTTAAGACGAAGTAAAGCGCAACATATTGAAGTCTTACATTCACGCCAATTAAAACTAGAATGTTTACAATTAACATTACAATAAAACTAATCTTTGGGATTTTATCGATCATCTTGCTGTAAAGCTACTGAAACCTTGGGCAAAATAATTAAATAAACCGCGATCAAATCGGTAAATATATTTGGTGTATGTTAAATATGTATTTGGAGCATTAAATAAATTTAGATCCATTATATTTTACTATATTCTATTCTTCATGACATATTTTATTCTCTTGTATTGCATGATTATTCTATTTTGTACTTTCCGTTCTACTGTATTCTTTTGTATTCTATCATATATTATGACGGATGTACTTACTGTATTACTTTACAAACGTGTATGCACTTCGTGATCTCACTAACAGGTGCTAACGGAAGACCACTGCTGGAAGAAATCGGCAAAATATTGAGTAGGACCAAATTGTGACAAATTATAGTAAAACGAATTAACTGTTTTCATAAATTATCGGGTTAACCAATAAATTATTCTTATTATTCTTAACATGATATTATTTGGAACAGAAAAAATACGCGAACTGCACTGACGTGGAGTCTCGGCGGACCGTGGCTGGTGACGAGGACGTGGATGGTATAGAACACGTGGACCTGGGGAGGCACCTGAGAGCCCCTGACGACTACACCGCCAGGAGGGCCATCAAGAATGGCGGGTTCTGTGAGGTGACAACTAATTACTAAGTTGACTTTTATGATTTTGACGTCTTAGGTTAATGCAGATGTTACCCATTACAATAAAGCAACATTCATCGGGTACTATCCGAAGGTGTGAAGAGTCTTCGCAAACGGCGTGTTTGTATGAAGAGAGAAATGAATGTGAAGGCAGGTACGTAAGGATCGTGATGACACTCCGTTGTCTCTGCCTACTGAACACTACACTGCTATCGTGAGGATGTGTTGTTGTTGTTGTATACCGACCTGGAGAGGTATCTTGCTGTATCAATGACATGTGGACTTGGACAGACATCTGACCGAGATATTTATAATTATATCATAGAAGATAACCATTTCAAACTTGTGCAGTTTTTTTATAGAATAGGGGGGCGAACGAGCAATCGGTGCCTTTTTTACGACTACCGACGCCCATGAATATCAACATAATTACTGTGCCGATGCGTTGCCCTCCTTTCTCGCCCTCCCCCGCAAAGGGTCAACGGCGACTCCCAAGCCGCACGAAACGCGACACTGAAGATGTCACTTTACGGCGGTATTATGTGAGCGAGAGGTACCTCCCCGGTTACGCTGGCCCAATTCCGTTGCATAGAAGGATGTAGTGTCATGCACCATGCATGGCACTACCTCCTCCTATGTAACATGGAACCATCTCTTCCTTCAAATAGTTCAATTTTTATACTAAGTTAGCGTGTCCGAATCGCACAAAAGTTGCTTCTTTCTTCTAGAACGATCACGGTGGTCCCCTGGTGGTGACTTACCGTAACAGGGAGCGGGTGGTGGGAATTATATCGGCCTGCAAGATCGACCCCAAGAGCCACGGGTGCCATGGGCCGTTCCTATACACCAGCGTGTTCGTCAACCGGCAGTTCCTCTCCTGCGCCATCAACAAGGACGTAGAGTGAGCACACTCTTATTGCTTAAACCGGCAATACATGTTGTATTGCGTAAGCCGACAACATATGTTGTATTGCGTAAGCCGACAACATATGTTGTATTGCGTAAGCCGGCAATATATGTTGTATTGCGTAAGTCGACAATATATGTTGTATTGCGTAAGCCGGCAAAACATGTTGTATTGCGTAAGCCGGCAAAACATGTTGTATTGCGTAAGCCGGTAATACATGTTGTATTGCGTAAGCCGGCAATATATGTTGTACTACATAAGTCGACAATATATGTTGTATTGCGTAAGCCGGCAATATATGTTGTATTGCGTAAGCCGGCAATATATGTTGTATTGCGTAAGCCGGCAATATATGTTGTATTGCGTAAGCCGGCAATACATGTTGTATCATACATGTCGCTTCAGCATCAACAATTACGAAATAACAGACACTAAAACAGCTACAAACTTGAAGTTTGGTATGTACCTACTTTTAGGTTGCAGATATCAGCCAAGAACGGATTTCAGGAAAGTAATGGGCGTTTCTAGGGCTGGCGGGTGCGGTTGATACCGCGCGAAGCTGCTTTTTAATAATTAATAATACGAGGGTGGATCTAAAAGTTCTAAGCCCGACGAAGAGAATGAAAGAAAAGTGGATCTAAATTTATTTTTATTTTCGACATAGTCTCCATCTAGTTCAACACACTTCTTCCACCTGACCTGCAACTTGTTTATCCCCTCTAAAAAAAGATTCCGGAAAGTCGACGAAATAATCGTTCACTGCGGCTATCACCTCATCTTTGGTCGAAAATTTCGAGCCACCCAAATGTTTTTTAAATTTGGAAATAAATGATATTCCGAGATGGCTAAATCCGGCGAATAAGGTGGGTGGGGCATCAATTCGTAGCCACAATCATGGATTACAGACATTGTTTCAACCGAAGTGTGAACACGTGCATTGCTTGATGAAACAAAACATTCTTACGCAACTTTCCCGGCCTTTTTTCTTTTATTTCTTCCCGGAGTCTTCGTAAAATGTTACAATAATAACTAGAATTTATAGTTTGACCTTTCGGTAAATAATCTACAAAAATAATGCCCTTCGCATCCCACAAAACAGAAGCCATGACTTTGTTAGTCGACAAAATGAACTTAGCCTTTTTCGGTGTAGGAGAGTCTGATCTTTTCCACTGTTTGGATTGTTGCTTTGTTTCAGGAGTATGGTGATGAACCCAGCTTTCATCTATGGTAACAAATCTAGGCAAAAAGTCCTCGGGATCAGTCTCGAAAAGTTTCATACAGTCTCGCGAAATTGTGTATCGAGCTCGTTTATGTTCAGCTGAAGGCAACCTCGGGACCCAGCGAGCAGAAACCTTATGGAACCAAAACTCTTCCGTTATTATGTGTTGCACCGGGCCACAATTAATGTATGTTATCTCAGCTATCTTACCAATGGTCAAACGTCGGTCACCCAGTACGAGATCACAAATTTTATCGATGTTTTCTTTCCTGGTAGAGGATGTAGGCCCTCAACTCCTAGCTATCTTTAATGCTCTCACGACCGCGCTTAAACTCAGCTACCCACTTCTTGACACTGGAATACGATGGAGCAGACTCCCCCAAAGTGCTCACCACATCTTGATGGATGTCTTTTGGTGATAGGCCTTTTTTATTGAGGTACTTAATGACTGCACGGTGTTCAATTTTCTCCATTATTGAAAATTTGCGTCAGATTGCTTCAAACAAATAATCACAAAAAATTTATATTGTGCAGTATCGGAATGAAACTGCGCACAATAAATCAATATGCCACATACTAACAAATGACGGTAGATTCAAAAAGATGTCATAGCCCCATTTAGGTTAGGCCGCGAACTTTTAGGTACACTCTCGTATAACTATAGATATGATAAGAGGTAGTACCGTGCTATTTTGGAGGCGAACAGGGCCGGCACAATCTTTTGGTTGTCGCAAAAATTATGCTGTTATCCGTGCCGCCTACGGTCAGGAGCCCCGGAACAACAAATCATCAGGGCACCTCGACGGCCAATCAGTCCCCTAACCGACGCCTCCTCCACGGCAGGGTTGCCTCGCACCACATGACAACCCCGCCAACTTTGGGATAGTGCAACGGGGTTTCCATACTCGCCGCTCGCTGTTGCCCTTTTGTCCGCTCTTCTTATAAGAGGGGTACAAAGAGCATCGCCCTCGGTTCAATTGACTTCGCCTGGGTTCATCCCACGCCACTAAGCCCCACCGCCACGACAAGGCTTGAAACATACAACGTCGGAATGTATTCCCGTACCAATTTAATTGATGTGCTGATTGATTAATTTCGGTTCTTCCAGAACGGACTGCAGAAGAGTCTTCCGCACGGGCATCACGCACGAGGAGATCGACGTAGACTGGGCTAACTACAAGGAGTATTAAGTTTCATACCCACATAGAAACTAAAAACTAAACTGCATTGGAGCCTAATTGGGCCGACGAGATACCTCTCTCCCACATGCATAAGGCTGATTTTAGTCTCACGCCGACTGCACGCGCACCGTCAGCGCTGATGGCCGAGATAAATGAACTTTTAGGAAGCGTAGCTATTAGCGCGCACGTGCACGCTGATAGCTACGCGTCACCAAAAAACGCTTCCTAAAAGTTCATTTATCTCGGCCATCAGCGCTGACGGTGCGCGTGCCGTCGGCGTGAGACTAAAATCAGCCTAACAGCTGTCGTATATCGTGTAGTTTGTGAGTATCTGGCCCATTGGTATATCATGAGTGACCACTACGTCCTCATAGGTCACGTTTGACTAAGAAGACTTGAAAGGCAAGTATCTCGATTCTGGGACTTACCCCACACTCCACAGCCTCCTCATGTTTTGCTTTTAGACATTACCATGTACTACGGTAAATAACACCATATATATTTTACAAACGTAATTATTTTGGTAAATATCGGTGACAAAGTGGTTCTGATTCTGATTGCTCGTGCTGTCCCCCTTTGCTATTAGCCGGCACGACCGGGGAGGTTGCGCGGTACGGTTTGTGAGTAGCCGGTGGCCCATTAGAGTGGAGAAGGAAAGGATGGCAACGCATGCACATAACATTAATACGGATCTATGGACGTTGATAGTTGTCAACACACTCCGATTTCCCGTTTGCCTTATAGTAAAAAACGCTAAGTATTGATATTTCATATTTTTTTTAACGTAAATATTTTGTTTCAGTGATGATAATGACGATGATGGTGACCAAGACGAGTGAGTCACACTTTGCTTAATACAAAGTATTACATACAGAAGTGCAGACAACTTAGATAACTCATAAATCTATACATGCGGTTTTCACATATTACAGACAGAAACGTAGACAACTCATAAATCTATACATGCGGTTTTCACATATTACAGACAGAAACGTGGACAACTCATAAATCTATACATGCGGTTTTCACATATTACAGACAGAAACGTAGACAACTCATAAATCTATACATGCGGTGTTCACATAATACTGACAGAAACGTAGATAACTCATAAATCTATATATGCGGTTTCCACATGTTACAGACAGAAACGTAGACAACTCATAAATCTATACGTGCGGTTTTTACATATTACAGACAGAAACGTAGATAACTCATAAATCTATACATGCGGTTTTCACATATTACAGACAAAAACGTAGACAACTCGTAAATCTATACATGCGGTGTTCACATAATACTGACAGAAACGTAGATAACTCATAAATCTATATATGCGGTTTCCACATGTTACAGACAGAAACGTAGACAACTCATAAATCTATACATGCGGTTTTCACATACTACAGACAGAAACGTATACAACTCATAAATCTATACATGCTGTTTTCACATATTACAGACAGAAACGTGGACAACTCATAAATCTATACATGCGGTTTTCACATATTACAGACAGAAACGTAGACAACTCATAAATCTATACATGCGGCTTTCACATATTACAGACAGAAACGTAGACAACTCATAAATCTATATATGCGGTTTTCACATATTACATACAGAAACGTAGACAACACAGAAATCTATACATGCCGTTTCCGCCAATGGATACAGTGTAACCGAGGAAGGTTATAGTGTAACTTGGCCTTCGATATTCAGTACCGAATCCGGGGCAAATCAGGAATGTTACGAAACAAAGTCCATGAAGGCTACATGCATATATGCGATCGATTTTCTCCAAATATGCTAAACGCATTTTCATTCGATTTTCACCCAAAGATGGAGCAAGTACCGAGGAAGGTTTTAGTGTACAACTTAGTCCTTGGTCCTAGTACAACTCTCTCGAGGAAGCTCTTAGTGTATAATTTGTTAAGATTGGAATCCGGTAAGTGTTGTTCGTAGGCAAAGACGGATCACCAGTAGTCTATAACACGCCTGTAGATATTTTGACGCTGGTTTTTGGCTGGAGCATGGAGACTAGGGACTATACATGCAGTGGTCGCGCCCGTGCATGTATAGTTTCCATAAAACAATTAATAGATGGCGCGACTTTTGCATGACACTACAATATTGATTGGCTAGAGATACGTATAGACGGCGCCATCTTGTCAGTGGGCAAAATGTAATTGACTCCTAATTGAGAACTTTGCAAAAAAGTGCAATGTTAACTGACGAAATGTGTTCAGAACAAAAAATGAATGGGAGCCGCTGAATAGAAAATTTCGCTTCAATTCTCTGGATGCAATTGCAACTATTCCATAGATGTTTAAAACGCGATTGACATAGTGTACACTAAAATATATTCTATGCAGTTGGGATTTTTGGTTTTCAAATCATGTTTACATTATGTATATTTATCGTTTATTTTTTCCAGCGAAAATGTGCTGAGGGCAGGGGGGTGAGTAATTACTTGCCTCTGTTGTTTTATATGAATAAGGAAGAGGCAGTGTCATGCTGCATTGCGCCGGCACGACCGGGGAAGTACGCTCACGTGACACCTGCCTGTGCCTATCGTACTGTCTGTGGATCGCCGGTGGCCATTTGGGGGGAGGACTACGCATCTGCTTATGTTAATGGAAAAAAAGGAAAACGAAAATATTTGCCTTCGTAACAGGAGGACCATCATCGAGGCTATTTCCACTACTCTCGCTCATGAACATACGTGTAACCAAAGCTTTTGGAGATTAGCACTTCTAGGTATCCATATAGTACTTGTTATAGACGCACTGACTTTATTCTTGTAAGAATATCTTGAAATAGTTAAAATGAAGGGAAGTACTGGGCCTGGCAGTGGAATTTTCCTGGCTGGCTGCTGATGCAGAGGTCAGATTCTATATCGAACTCTAAGGCTATAATTAGTACAATATAGACATTTGAGCCTTCTCTAATATTTGATTTCTCTCTCTATATATTATATATATATTAATAAGTGAAGAAAAAAAAATCCTATCTTATTTTTCTAAGAATTGCGCGATGGAGCATTCTGAAGTTTCGTACAGTTCCAGATTATATAGAGAAGATGTGCAGTTAGCTAACACTTTAATATAATATGCATTCCATTTTATTTTAATTAAAAATAAAACGATACGGCACGTGCGAATTCTTAAAGACATGTAATACACGCAACTGACAGTGTCATTTCGCTCTTGTACCTTAGTAAGAGGTATTGCCATGTTGCATTGCATCGGAATTAGGCCAGCACGACCAGAGAGGTAGTTCTCGCTCACAGGACACCGCCGTGAAGTGTCATCTTCCGTGTCGTGTTTCGTGCGGTTTGTGAGAAGTTGGTGTGTCGGAAAAAGGAAGGCAACGCATCGGCATAGAGATGCTGATATTCATGGGCGCCGGTAGTCGTAGAGTCACCAATTGCTCGTTTGTCCCCCCCCCTCGTTTTAATATAAAAAATCCCCACTCATTAATGTTTGAATTTTTTTCATAATTACGATCATTTGTCAATCTATACTATAATGTAAAAAACATCGAACAGGGCAGAAAAATTGGCACAGTCTAAGGAAGGAGAAGAAAAACCACAGACTACGGAGGGCGATGCAAAAGCAGAGGTTACAGAGCACAAACAACCAGAGCAAGTGGAGGTGACGCCCTCAAGCGTCAACGGGACGGAAAAGAGTGACGCGCCCAAACAGAAGAGGGAAGCCAGACACAAGAGGAGTCCGGCCGACCTCGAGGACGACCCCTTCTACTTGTCCAGTCGTGACGATAATGTAAACGAACCGAGTGACGAATAAACCTCGTACACGATCACTTGTTTGTTGTAAAGCTCTGATTAAACACTTAGCAATTGCTACGGACGTCAAAAGAGGCCAATCATGCAGGGCCTATGTATACCCGTAGTATATATATTCGCAGATCGTCTGTCTGCCCGTCTGTATCTCCCCGCATCGCGCAATCCATAGCCCCTATGTCAATATCTTATCAGAATTAAGTATTGAATACGATCTGCGTAGTTGTAAATACCTTAAAAATCACTTGTAACACTACATAGCAATCCATATTACCATAGTACTCCAAATGATAGTAAATCCTTGGTTTGCTCTCATTTTGAGTAATGAGGCACCATTTATTAGCCACTGGCCTAGGCAATGGCTAATAAAGTTGTCTAAGTAATAAAGGTGCCTATACGGTCATTTTCTTCAGTTGTGGTATAAACTACGATGAAAGGAAACGAGTGGTTCCAAGTGGAGGAAAATGTGGCGGTTGTATGCCACCGCGTTCCCGTGGCTCCTCCACTGGCGGATGAGAAGGAACACCGCTGGGGTTTAGTGGGTAGGGGGAGTTCCTTTCAACTCTCGAGTCTCACATACCCCCCTGGTCGCCTCAACCTGGGGTCATGCCTAAATGCATTTCCCAGCGTCAAAAAAATGGGAGGAATACAATGGACACCACAACGATCTGTTGGCGCAGAGGCACCTGGTGACGCGCACGTTACGCCAGAGTTCGCGGACATAAGGTCACGTGCCCATCCTCAGCCATAAGCCATACGGCCGAACTAAAACTATTGTTATACGAATCGTAACTGGCTATGAGAGAAACGAAATGTGTCTCTCTCTTGCCCCTACAGTAACGTGCGAATCGTCACTCTGTTCCTATTTTCATTAACATTCGGATATTACTCTGTACATCAACTTCCGTACAACTTCACTAACTCTTGTCTCCTCTCTCAAATTTTGGCCTCGTTTTCGTAATGCTCTCGTCGCGCTTTCACCAGTCTAGTACCTAATAAAAAACTCGACCATCTAACAAGAGTTGTTATATGCGATATTCGGTTGACTATCTATTCCAAAGACCTTGCTGTGTTTTAAAACCCATCCGGTAATACATACATAATAGGACATAGGGTTAGGAATAAAATAAGAGTTGTTATAAAAATATAACTTTATTCATGCCACCGCTAGGGTACAATCACAACTTGAAGTATCACTAGAGACATGAGAAAAAGAGGAAAAAAGTGTTAAAAAAAGTTTATTAAAAAAATCATAAAAACAAACATCATGCGCAAGCCAACCAACGTTTACAATATTTGTTAACAACTTATATACACTTTGTGCAAGAAACAAAAGAAAAGCATTTACAACAAAACTGAGAAAGAAAATCACACCTTTACGGTCTGGCAATCGAAAAGTCTTATTAAGACTTTGACTTAGACCCAGATTTTTGAGATTTGCCATCACCCTCCATTAACACATCAAAGAACAGGACGAAAAATTTACTCGCCAATCCACCAATCAGAATCGAGATTACAATTCTTGCATTGCGGGTTGACGCGTAATTTGCCGCTAGAGGCGCTGGTATAGCGAGGTCTTCGCAATGTCCAATTCCTTACTTTATGGCCGTACTATTTCCAAGTAAATTATTTTGTAGTGCCAGAGATTAAAAAAGCGAATAAAAAACCACTAATTTAAGACTTCTTTAATATATAACTTTATATTCTTCCTGTAGGTAAATGTATATTATTTTGTCAGTTTACACCTAAGTGAAATAAATCCTTGTAAGAAACTGAGGAGTGGTCATAGACCTATGCCCTGTTCCCCCCTCTTTTTTCGAACACGCGACTGACATTTAGAATAAATTGGCAACAATTATTTGTTCCCGAGTGCTATTTACATAGACTTTATAGGACTAGAAAATGGTAGCCCACATTACATAGGTCGAAATACTCGAATCTGGTTGATCGAAAATTCGGCGCTTAAAATTTAAATAACCTTTAGCTGCCATTTCATCGTGTACATACACCGAACCGCTAAGGAAAAGCCTCTTTACATGCGTGTGAAAGAAAATTTGTCAAAAAATATATCATTCCACATTAAACTCTCTAATAGACGAATAGGACTATACGCTAAGTAAATAATTTATTCAGTATATATAACTTTTCGAGTCTTAAAATATGTTAAATCTCTAATACTGAAAGAGCAATAGACAAAAATAGAATTTATTACCAACCAACATATATATACTAAAACCTAAGTTGGCACAGCACTCAAGAAAAGGGATGCCAAAATTTTATATCGATAAAAAATAAATATCACTTAACTCTATTCAAATCCTTGATTTGGCGTCCCATTTCTAGCACCATTCTAGTAATCATGGAAGAAATCGCTTAGTTATCAACGCTATCATAATCTAAAGACTAGAGAACGAATATATTCTATAGTGCCGGACCGGGTAACAATAACGTCGATAGAACTATCGAGTTTTAAAATAAACGCACATCCCTAGCTCCGGGCCGGCACGCGAGAATGAACCTTAAACCTATAGTAACAAGTATCGGAATGCGACATGTCTGTCCGTCCGTGTGCGGTAAGCGACGTTGTTGCGTGTTTAGGAAGTGTTAGTTGTTAGCGTCGGTCGCTCCGGCCTCGTAGAATCAATGAACCTGCAAGGGAAAATAAAATATGAAAAAAAACCAAATTAATCATCACAAAAATAATTCAAATAAATTAAAACATGCTTCTTCCATCATAAAAATAAAATTAGTGTAGTTTTAAATTAAATTACAAAAACAATATGCATTTGTTTTGGGATTTACTATGACGGGCGACGTGGAAATATGAGTGAAATCGTGTGAAACAGTAACCGGTTGTAACACCAGCTTTAACGCTTTACCATGTTTACGTCTTTTGTACTTGGAGTCTTTTTAAATAAAATATTAAGGAGTAAGTTTTTATATACTTCAGACCACCCCGCCCCGCAACCCCCGGGGAGCAAAGGATTTTTGGGGTGCCACACAACACCCCATCAGTCGTCAATATCTCTTGCTAACGATGTCACGGTATTGCCTTTTCTATCTTGTGCTAGCACCGGAAACTTAAGGTTACCTCTGCCGCGGGCGGCTCAATGGGTGCAGCGTCCGTGGGCGGCTTGCGCGGCGGCACGTGCTCGACGCTCAGCAGGCGTGGCTTGGTGTCGTCGTCGTCTTCGCCGCCCAGCGACATATGGTCGAGGGCGATCAGGATATCTTCCACTTTCACAGCCGCCGCCGCGTCACCTTCCCCCTATAGAGAAGGTGAAAAAATACAAACGATATCTCGTCGATGATGTCGACGTGCCCCCGCTCTGGAACAGTGCACCGACGTAAAACGCAACGCAGCGAGCACGGGGAGGTGAAAGGGAAACGGGGAGGGGCTTCACATTCCAATGAAGTCTAAACATGTGGCCGTGTAGTACATACTATTGTAAATCATTCTGCACGCCTACTAATATTATAAGTACGAAGTTTGTATATGTTTGTTATTCCTGAAAGAATATATTCGCTAAGTGTACATGAAATAAGGTACAGAAACATTTACCTTTTGGAAAGATCTTAATCATGATAGCCCCCCGGAGTAAAGATAACTCTATTCCGGGCTTTCTGTACATCTTTCTACACGTGTAAGATATACTCAAAAGTCGTACAGCGCTCTCAGAGTCCAACACAACAATGCACTCAGGCTGCTGTTGGGTCTGCCTAGATATTGTAGCACGCCAGGGATGTTTGCGTCACCACGCGTGGAAATTGTTTTTTCACGACGATGCGTAAAATATGCGCATCTCTGGTGCGCAGAGTTCGAGACAGTCCCAACAGCACACTTGCTGTGCCAGCGCGTCGCCTACACAGCGTTTACGTAAATCGTTCGCGTTATCGTGTACGGTTTACGGCAAATGTAAAAAAGAAGAAATTTTATTACCTTTCTGGGTGCCGGCTTGAAGAAGTGCAAGTAGCAGAACCCACGGTTACCCTGTAAGGAAATATTTTAGTAAGAATCTGCACACGCGGAGGTACAAGCGGGCAGCCACCACCAAGTGGGTCCTACTGCTCGTGTGTGTGTGTGAATGTGTGTGGAATAATGTTTGCTGGGTCTAGTTTTGAAGTTGAACACATCTTTAAGGGCGCTGAGTAGTTCTTCAATGAACAAGAATTTTGGCAATCGCGTCACTGTCACGCGTACCGCGTGACGTCACTCATGCCGCGCTTTTCGTCACATAACACAGTTACGCGGCGCGTATTGGGCGAACAAAATTCAATCGTTTTAGTAGTGAAAAAATCTTTATTTGATCATCAAATCATGATACTCCATCATTTTAGGAAGAGATTGTGCATCTACATCCTCCTATGCAACGGAATTGGGCCGGCACGACCGGGAAAGTACCTCCCGGTCACTTGATACAGCGCGTCCATGCAGTTTGCGAGTTGCCGGTGGCCCATTTTAGGAGGGCGACACACAGGCATAAGAATCATTATCGATAATAGTCATCAAAAGGCTCCGTTTTCCTTTCTCTTATGCTATGAAAAGATCCCTTTTGTTGGTAGGCTTCATGACCTCTGCTCCGGTGATGATGTGCATCTATTAGTAAATATAATAATAAAAGGCAGTCACCTTCCAGACCATGAGCTGCGGCTTCACTCCGCGCTCGCTCAGCACGTTCTTGAGCTCGCGCACGCGCGTGTTGGCGCTGATGTTGGAGATCTGGAGGGAAAGTGGTTTCGTTAAGAGACGGTGCTGGGCGTACCGCGTGAGAAGATTACGGAAGGAGGGAAAATATCTCCATAACAATTGCGATGTATATGGGCGTCTGCAGTTATCAAAAGGTTTATAGTGCATTTGTTTTCGATGTTATAAAACCATTTAAAAAAAATACACCTAAATGTAGTTTAAGTGCATTTCAAAACAAATGTGACGCTCAATATAGTATTTTTATGCACACCCATCTGAGCACCTAACGTTCCATTTCATTGCCAATGACACATTCTTGGCATAATGGTTCTGATGTTCATGGGCGTCCGTGAGGTATTAAGGACGAGGTTGTAGCACTTGTATTGTTTACTACGTAGCATAGGGATAGCTAGGCGAACGTGGTGTGATAGCTAGGCGAACGTGGTGTGATAGCTAGGCGAACGTGGTGTGATAGCTAGGCGAACGTGGTGTGATAGCTAGGCGAACGTGGTGTGATAAGCCCACGCCATTTTATTTGTACGAGTTTTAAGAAATTATACAACGCGCTCGTGAAGCGTAAAATGCGACTGGCAGTCGTGGAGACTGCCACGGGTCACGTGTTGTCCCGTGTCATGCGTATAGCATGTTTGCTTTTTTTTATAGAATAGGGGGGCAAACGAGTAATCGGAGCCCTTTTACGAGTACCGACGCCCATGAACATCCACATAATTACTGTGCCGATGCGTTGCCCTCCTACCCCCCAATGGGCCACCGGCTACTCACAAAGAGCACGAAACGCGATAATGAGGATGTCACTTTACGGAGGTATTCCGTGAGCTAGAGGTACCTCCCCGGTCGTGCCGGCCCAATTCCGTTGTACAGGAGGCACTACCTCTACCTGATTCAGTCTAGCACTACCTCTTCCTGAACGGTGACACTTGATGACGTGAATATTTTTACCTGGCCAACGGCGCGAAAAAAGTTTACACTTAGAAAATGGGGAGAAGAATAGTCTGAAACAGTAACAAAGTCTCTTACCCATCTTTCACTTCAGAATCAGGTTCGTTCTTAAGGAGTAAACTCCTGTCGCTGATGCACACAGTATACAGGTACCTTGACGCTGAAGTCTATGGGCGCCGGCTTGTAGCGCTTGGGCCGCCGCTTCTCGTCCTTAACGTCCTTCTCCTTGGCATCGTCCTTGCTGACGGACTTGTGGCTGTTGCGGCGCCGCGGCGTGCGGCGCTTCTGCGGCTTGCCGTCCTCCCCCTCCGTGGTGTTGCCGCCCTGGACAGTTATATTATTTATTGTTTATAAAGAAACGTTATTTATAACGAAATTTGTAATAATCCTAGAAATAAAATAAATTAAATAGCCTTACATTAAATTGAAAAAACAAAAACCCGACTGGAACGTCTCGTGGTATTTGAGAAACTAGATCACAGACTGTGCAACAAGGACACCACACTACATGTGTCCAGCGTCAGTGTACCAGCACAGGCGCCGTACTCACATCTCCCTCGCTGTGGCTCTTGTGCGAGCGCGTCCGCCGCCGCCGCACGCGCCGCGCCGCGCCCCTGTCCTCCACGTCCGTGTCCTCCTCCTTGAGCGTGCACACGCGACCCGCACTGCAATATTTATTCTTATTGTCTTTATTCTCTGACATCCGGATGACCTCCACAGCTAGACATAGGCTCCCCTAAAGAGTCCATCCGTCCACTTGCACTGTCTAGTGGGCTAATAAAATATGTCGCGAACGAGCAACGAAAACTTGAGGTCTAATTTCGTCTTCTGGGTCTTCGAAGTACTATAACAACACGTCTGCTCCCTAATGGGGGGCAGAGCGAACGGAGCGCCACATATTACGATCCTTGCATACCTGCCTTGCCTCCTCCACATTCATTCCACTCCTCCTTCAAACTCGCCGGCTGCGAAGACTCTTGACAACACCTTTTGACAATACCCGATCAATCTGATCACGGTTTGTCAGTCTCGGTGTTCCTCGGTACTACCTCCTTCCACAATCAAATTGTATATCTGCTTAATTAACCTTTCTCCTGCCATGCTTTTACATGCCCGAACTACGGAACGGAGCATGCAATTTCTCATTTTTAAACCGGCACTTTCTTTCATACGTAAGCTCTCTCCCACTTCGTTACTGCGAGCGCGGTCGCCGAGGGTTACGTCACACACTTTTTGCGAACGACTTCACCTCGACCACATTTATACTACTTTCATGCATCTTCCGCGCACTCACAAACCGATAGTGTGATCATATCGCATCGATCGTATTAAGGTAAGAATGAAGAGGTACACTCACAGCATCTCGATGTCCCGCAGCTGCCCCAGCACTGGCATGAGCTGGAGGCGGCGCGAGGACAGCAGCGCCCACAGAATACCCGCCGGCCGCTGGCTCATGCGCTGGGTTTCTATCACCTGCAAACGAAAAACATAAAAAATTACCTTCACGCCTATTATCACCGAAGCGGTAGATTATTATGCCTACAACATGCGAACACTAGACGACTCTTATTCTAAGGATATCCCATCCTTTCTGCTGGATGATTTAGGAGAGAACGCCCCCCCCCCCCAAATCATGATTCATGCAATCATTCTCGTCAGCGTCGAGGTCACTCCAGCTGTCGCGCGTGGGTCATGACTCATGTACCGTGGACATCCCGTGGCCATTCGTGACAAATCGTTTTGCTATTGTTGCAAATAGGA
This sequence comes from Eumaeus atala, assembly GCA_017140195.1. Lineage (NCBI taxonomy): Eukaryota > Metazoa > Arthropoda > Insecta > Lepidoptera > Lycaenidae > Eumaeus > Eumaeus atala. Next base: position 196,958 of record JAFELO010000176.1, read on the forward strand.
GGGGCGTGGGCTGCGCCAAATTATACACACCTCCGCGTAATTCTCTTTCTGTGTGGCGCATGAACAAACATTCTTTGTACAAAATTCTATAACATTGTACATATATTGTACATACATACAGAAACTAAGCAAAAATAAGTAGAATTACATAATATTACAATTAGGCGGTTAGGTTTATTAATCAAAATGAAATATTTAGATGTTTTACGTCACTTCTAAACATAGTGAAAGAATCATGAAACTAATGAAATTAAGTTTTGAAAATCATTTGTTTTTATTTTAGTGAATTAACAGTGTAGCATTTTACATTGCTCCCCTTAGCTAGCCTCATAGTTTATACATTTGTCAGGTGCATTTTAAAATTTCCGCCGTGGTTATACCCACCACACAAGTTTTTTTACGTTTAGTTAGTGTTGCGCAGCTATGGTAGTATACCTGTGTGGGTGTGACGATGAGGTCGATGGGGACATCGTGGGGCCCGAACAGCTCCGCCGGCAGCGTCTCGAACACCTGCATGTGGAAATATCACGAGTAAATCGTGTGAAACATTTTAAGGCCAGCGCAACGTTTTACGTGCCCTGGCATTTCCTAGGCACCTCAATGTAGGCGACAGATGGCATCAGCGAACACGAAGTGACACGCCCATCGGATCCTATCCAGGTATTAGTGGCAATACGTATATGCATTTTCCCATGAAACCAAAATTCCATGCCTATGCTTTAGCGCGCCTACGTCTCTTGCACGTTTTAACTACTATACACAAAAATTAAGTTTTTGGAATCCGACTTGTAGTTCCAAAGATTAGCACATTCAAACAAAGGAAAGAACTCGTCATCTTTATATTATTTGTATAGGTACATTGTGACAACAATTCTATATATTATTTGTATAGGTACATTGTGACAACAATTCTATATTTTCGGAAAATCTTATCATTATCTCACCTGGCAGTCGTGCACGGTGGTCGCGATGACGGTGCTGGGTTTGATCGCCTTCATATGGCTGATGAGACCAAACTCCAGGTCTCCGTAGCCTGGTAAAATCATAATTATGTTACGAACACATTACTGCTGGCTCCATCTATCGGTTCCCTAACTAAAAGCTTGTAATTTGACGTATACGTTAGCATCAAATTGTCGCAACGGATAGAGATCTGTGTCGTTTCATTAAAATAAACACCCTATTTTTACTTCTTACAAAGGAGACGGTCCAAAATGGTATGGAGCGCTACAATTATTTCAGCTTTCTACGATATACAACGGTTTTTTTTCTGGACCTGCCCTTCTGCTGTGGTAGCGAAGAGCAGCCCAATACAGCTTCATTGGATTGCTGTGAGTGTTCGTCGGCGACGAGACTAGGTTTTGGGGTCGAAGGAGGGACCGAGCACCATCTCGCAGATGGGAGAGACGTATCCCAATATGGGCGTTTGTAACACCTAATTTAACTATTATTATCATAGTCAGATGGACCGAGAGGTTACTCCTACCCTACTCTGACGTAGGGGACAGGTCGCGCTTGGTAGTTGAAATGTCGTCGGCGCTGATGTGAACGTTTGGCTCATGGAGGATCATGACCGGGGAACACAACAATTGTATGTAGACGCCATTGCCAGAGTGCGGACAATTTGACGCACCTGTCAAAGTTTCTTCGACCGCCATCTTTATTTTGAATGGTCTACACATAGTAAAACTTGCTTTTAGCTCGTAATTAAGTTTATAAATTGTTGTCTCTTTAACGGATTTTATCGCGTTTCTTTAGATTTTCTTGTGGAATGAGACAGAATCTCCGTCATGAACGAATATGCCAAAAATCCTTGTGCTGTCCTGCTATACAATAAATTGTAAAAATATGTTAAGAGTTATAAATAATAAATGGATGAGAATATAATATATATGTATATATCCTATTTTTTTTTTACTTTTTTTCTTTTTTTTCTTCGCGTAAATATACGAAAACAATAAGTTTATAAAAAAAAAACATTTGTTATATAGGTAGGAAGGTTCTCGAGAGGCGGTCCCACATCACACCAGAAATGGACGGGCTCATTTATTATTTATAATAGTCAAAAAAACTAAAAAGACACTATAACTTAGTCAAGGTTAGGTATATAAAATACTAACTTCTATTTATGTTACTGCATCATCATGTATGCGAGTCAAATTTATGAATAATTGAATTCATTGAATCGAGTCAAATTTATAATCAGAGTATCAGAGTATTCTATAAGTAGCCAACTACTTCCATAGCTAATTGAGGGAATACTTTTAAAATATGTTAACAATTTATGGGCTCACCTTTCCCTTTACCGATGCGATATCCCTCCTTGGACACCGCGACCGACCCCATGACGATCAGCTCAAGCGAAACTGCCTCCTCGATGGCTGTGGGATATACGTTATATATAGACACAACATTAATTACATAAAAACCAGAAATGAAAGAAATGACTACAATGAAACTACTTTTACGGTTTGTATCACGGTTTATTTAACTAGTGTCGGGCTAGAACTAGAAGCTTTACAGCAAACCGTGGTCACGCGTGGACTGACCAAGGTTGCTGTAAAGCTTACGAAATGTCGGGTTGGTTAAATAATGAAATAAACCGCGCTAGAATCCGTAAAAGTAGTTTTATTGTAATGAGTAAAATTCGCGCAAACTTAAGACATCAATATAAAAGAGTTATTTATCTTCAGTATTGTTATATTTTTTTGCTTAATATTTAATTGAATAAAACCTTACCTAGGTTTCATTTATCAGCGACCCCAGTGACAAACCGAGGGTTTAGTACACAGATTTACATTGTGTTTTAACATTGAAACATACAGAAGTGTAATGTTAACTTGAAACATACAGAAGTGTAATGTTAACTTGAAACATACAGAAGTGTAATGTTAACTTGAAACATACAGAAGTGTAATGGTAACTTGCAATCTCTTTTTAAAAATATCCGTTTATAACTGTTACAGTCAACAAGGCCGACCCATAAATATACAAACATACTGTCTCCCTTGCTATCTCTTTCCTTTAAGGCAAATAAACTACAAGCAAGGATAGGAAATAGTTACAATTATCCCAATTGTACCTCTCGCACACATGATGCCTAACGCCATGCTGTCACGTTTCATGCGGTTTTGAGTTCCCGTTGGCTCTTTGGAGGCGAGAAGAGGGCTACACATCTACATAAAAAATATGAGAACGCTTGTAGGCGCCGGTGGACATCAGAAGACTCCAAATGCTCGTTTGTTATTGCTTATTTATTATAGAGCAAGTTCCCCAAAAGCATGTGACCGATTTTATCAAAATCACCAGTGCATAGAGCTATTATCGAGGAATAGTTTAATGTATAATTTATGGAAACAATCCGATCCCTGTTATTCACAAGCGAACCGGGGTGACTCGCTAGTATTATAAGAAATTGGAACCAAGCCGTTAGGCATGTCTGACGTGTCTGCAAAGTAAACTAGTACAGAGTACTCCCGTACGTACCCAGCGACTGTCCGTGCGTCTCCATGCCGTTGCGCGAGACCGCCTTCTTGTACGTGGCGGGCGTCGCCTCCCCCTCGGGCAGCACCATGCGCGATAGGTAGCCCGTCTGCTGCCTGGACACCGGCACGTACAACACCTTCTGCTGCTCCAAGCATAGCACCCTGGAATTGGAAGTAACCGGTCAAGTGCGAGGGTTCACGTACAACGGCTGGTACGAGCATGGCTACTTGGATGATTTCTTGGATGATTCTTAAGCCCCCCTTTTTAACCTTATTCTTAAGCAATATTCAGTTTTTGTTTACAGAATAAAAAAAACGTTTTTAGAAAACAATCAGCTATACTAAAACAATCAGCTATACTAAAACAATCAGCCATACGAA
>JAFELO010000176.1:200942-232157 GCA_017140195.1 Eumaeus atala
AACAATCAGCTATACTAAAACAATCAGCTATACTAAAACAATCAGCTATACTAAAAATCGCCAATTTGAAATAAATCGAAGTGCTCTCAGTGGCACGCGTGAACACGGTCTGACCGTGTAGTTGATATGCGTTGTTTATGTTCCGTGGCCCAAGATCTAACCGCTATCAAACGCTAGGTCACGTCGCATCACCAGTGTATCTAAATTATGTGTGTCTGGCTACGGTGATAGGTTTCTAGATAGAACTGGTATTAGGTACTAAGATTATGTAACGCTACATCGGGACCACGTAATACCAAATTGTGGTTCTTCCGCAATCACACAACCGCGTGGTTTCCACTTTACGCACTATATTATACATTTTTTCGTCTTTATTCATACTAGACATCGCCCGGAGATCGCACTTCGTTAATAATTATAGGAAAATCATTCGGCTTCGAATAATTCGATTGCTCTTGACTGTAAATCTTTTTTATAGGTGTATAACGAAATGAAATGACGTGCGTCTATGTCTTTTAACATTGTGTGCATACTGTAGTGTGCATGATGTTTTATTTAATTTAAATATTATTAATTAAATAAAAGGAAAACGAAGTGTTGGTCGACCGTTCACCAAGTGGGATTACCATCTCCGTACAGTAGCCAGTCCGGGATGAATGCGAATTGCGTGCCGAATTTAAGACTTCGGCGTCCGCGCAAATTTTCTTAAAACCAGGTCTCGTTTTTGCATCACGTATCAATATTGTTAAACGAATGTTCCGCCTCGATTCCCCGATGTATAATAGGGACAAAATTATAAATTAGAAAAATCCGATGAGTAGATTTTGTGAAAATCCATTACATACAGACAGACTATTTTGGGGACTATTTTAATTGAAAAATATACTTTTTTTTTGAGTATATAACGTGTTTTTTTTAATCAATCTTTATGTCGTTATATATATTGTTGTTCTCTATGTTATATACCTTCTATATATTTTTGTATTGAAAGGAGTAATAGTGGAATTAGTTTGAAGCAGTGTAATAATTAGTTGAGGAAAGTTATATTCTATTGTAATTAATCGTTCAGATAAGCTTGGTCTAAGCCGTAATTATGTCACTAGAACGTTGACAACATAATCTAGTGTGCCATGGGTGCGTTACACTCTCAGAGGACACAATTTTATGTTTTGGAATATCTAAAAACAATGCAGCATGGTACTACCTCTTCCCAAAAAACAATGCAGCATGGTACTACCTCTTCCCAAAAAACAATGCAGCATGGTACTACCTCTTCCCAAAAAACCTGTCTTTTTGTGAAAATGAGCAGGATGAAAGTTATAACCGTTGAATAACTTACGTTAAACTTTTTTTTTCACGATTTTAGGTGTAAAATTGACCAAAACATTAGACTAAAAACAAAAAACAAAAAATCTAAAAAACAAAGTGTGACCAGTGGTTTGGAAGATATACGTAAGTGCCCGTAATTCTAAGATGTCAGCAGCGGGGCGAGGGTGGGGCGACCCGATTAATATGAATTAAACTCAACTTTAACACCGTAGGTATCGGCCTACAAAATAAAGTGGTGTCCTCTGACAAACGCACGCTAAGCTGCTAGGAAATACCAAAGATGTGCATCTGTTACATTGCGCACATTAGAGCGCTCGAACAAATTAAATCCTGATTACGGCTTACGTTGTTTTCGAGCGCGAATCGAACTCCGCCCGCCATAGAGGCGAGGGGGGCGAGGAGGTCCGCCTCTTCAGATAAGCTAAATAATAAACGAGCTCAATTATTCTTATCCGTGTCACCGCATCATAGACGGCATCGTGCGCGCGCCTCTCACTAGAGTGGGGAGGGACCAAAGGGGCCCTTATCGGTCTCAAAAATAATCACTCACAAAACAACCCCTTACGTCTCTTCCCATCTGCGGGAAAAGATGGGAGGGGGATCTGTCGTCTCCTTTTATTTTGGTGACGCGTGGAAACTCATTTACGCGCGTTCACCGCCCCTGGGTGGGTTCCAGTGGTGTGTGAGACTCGCAGCACATGGTAGTGCCGAATACCCACAAAAACCACCGCGAGTGCCATCAGTGCCGCCCTTGGTAAGGTGTCCCGGAACAACAATCATCAGGCACCTCGACGGCTAGTCAGCCCCTAAGGGACCAACTCCATCTCCACAGATGGGGTAGCCCAGCGCTACAGGACAATCCCTCCGACTTTGGGACAGTGCAATGGGGTGAGCTTCCTATCTTTGTCCCGTGCGCAAGAGCGCCACCTCCTGTTGCTCTTAGGTCCCCTCTTCTTATAAGAGGGGTCACCGATAGCGATTCCTCCTCCTGATCTTTAAGCCCCCTGTTCTTATAAGAGGGGTGCAAAGATATCCCTCGGTTCAACTGGCTTCGCCTGGATTCACCCCAGACTACTAAGCCTCACCGCCACGACAAGGCTTGAACCATGGTGGGGCCCCTATCGTCTCCTTAAACCAGAAGACAACTCTTCGCTAGTCCGTTGAACTGTAGAGACGGCAGCAATAGCGCCGCCGAGCAGTAGTAGGTCCCACCGAAGAAAAAACAAATTACGCACTTTATAAAAACAACTCAAACACGCACGTGTTTTCTTAAGGTTGACATTTCAAGGTAAATAAATATGTTTAAATTTTGCACATCTTTTCAACGGCATGTGCATTATAAAACCGACTTATAATCAAACGCGTTGGGTTGACATTGCAATTGCAAAAAAAATATGTTTTTGTACAATCACGGGTGCTTTACAATGAGATAGTTGAATATAAAATCATTACATCTTGTATTTTTTGTAAATCAATGCTAAAAAAGTTATATTTCAATGAGGTAAAATGGCATTCTTAAAAACCCCACATTGACCGCGTAGCGCCGGTTTGGCGAACAATTTACAAAGTCAACTAAAGTGTGGCAGCACTCTTCCATGATACCAAAATTTTACACTAAAATGACGTCAGACTACTTTTGCAAATAGAAAAGTGTGAATAGTGGTTGTCTTGCCAAAATCATAGATGCTTTATATACATCTAGTTTAATGCGGAAGAGTCAGTTTTGTTTGTTTGTTTGAACACACAAATCACTGGAACTACTAGTCTAATTTCAGAAATTCTTTCAATGTTAGATAGACCATTTATCGCAGAAGGCTGTAGGCTGCATACCATCACGCTAGGGCAAATGTTGTTAAGGTTACTGAGTGAAATCGCGGGGTGATGCTAATTTTATATATTCAAACTGAGGAGTCTGTTTGTTTGAACGCGCTAACATCTGGAATTACAAGTCGGATTTCAAAAATATTTTTGCGTATCATAGCCACATTCGCGTGGAAGATCATAAGCTATATTACATGAGGTTACCACCAATAGGACTGTAGCTACGCGGGTAAAACTGGTGGCGCTGCTGGTTACTGGTAACAAACGATTAAACATATTTTGTGTACGCGTGCACTTATAAATTAATAGTCAATCAAAGTTATATGGCTATTTGCAGTTAATTGACAGAGCTGAGGAAAAAAGTGACGGAAAAAGGCGGAAGCTTGCGAACAAACTACCGCGTTTTACTTTACAACTCATGTTTATGGCATAATGCGTGGAGTGGTTTATCTATCTTTAATTATTAATCTGTTACATGCATCACGCAAAAACAACTGCTTTTTTTTGCGTGTAACAGGTTTTTTACACGCATTTTTTCACCAAAATGTCGGCACCTATCGCGTATTTTCGTACCTCGTCGGCTATCGTCGGAACGACGACGGCGGGGACAGCGCAGCGGGAGCAAGACCGAACGGCGAGCGCGGACAGACTAACATCAGCCACGACAGTATGCGCGCACCTCTTATACAGCCCACAAATTTTACTTAGTCCATCCAAAACAAACCCTTGAGGTCTAATGTATACTTGATAAACATATTTTAACAAGAGGTGCATCATCAACATCGATGCGACAGCTAGCATGAACGTGGTACCTCTCGGTCACATGGTGACAGCAATGCTGTCGCGTTTCTACGTGTCCGGCGGCCTAACTGACGGGAAGTTCACTAAGGGCAACGTGTCTGGACAACTATGCGACACCAAAGTTTGTCTCCTTATCTATACAAATATTGTAAAGAGGAAAAAATTTATTGATTGTTTGTTTGTTTGTTGCATTAAATAGGCTACGAAAGTACTGGACCGGTATGAAAATGTTATATAATGCTAGGTAACGTTTTATGTTAAAGATCATTATGAAAACTTCGATAATGTACCCAACGGTGTGAAAAAACATCAAAGTAAATCCTTATACATATATCTGCAGAGATTATTGACAACTAGCTGTCCCAACAGACGTTGTCCTGTCATAAATTAGACTTGTTGACATGGCACGCATAACGTTCACACGATGTTTACGAGACCGAAATTAAATCTATTGTACATTTACATATGAATAAGCTTTTAGCATACTTTGTAAAGTACCCGCGCGAAGCTGGGACGGACTTGAACTGCAAATACAACACGAGGAATGAATAAAGGAAACTTATTATAAAATTGACCACCATGGTGTCGAGCATACGGGCTTATCACGTGTGTACAAGTTGACCTGTCCGTGGTAGCCGTTGTCAATGATAGAATCAGCTACGGGGGGGGGGGGGGNNNNGGGTGTAACACGTCCTCCGCGGTAAGTATCCTCCTATAGCCGAATCTACAAAGATCTCTCTGTCTCTCTCGTCAAACACGACTTGTTTGACAGAGAACACATACTGTGATATAGAATCATTGATATACAATAATACAACATATTTCATATTCAACTGTCATTGAATTTGTGATTATACATCATCATTATTATCAGCCCTTATCGGTACACTGCTGGACACGGGTCTCTCTCAATCAACGCTAAGACGACCGATCTCCTGCTACTCGCATCCATCTCGGTCCGGGATCGGAAATTTGATTTTGTACATAGACATATTTTACAATATCAACCTACCGTGTATGATTTTAGGTCGTTTATGCAAAGTGCGTAATTTGACAGGTGCACATATTTTATAAGGACAGTTCTGAGACGCTCGCTGTACACCTCGTTACTTTTCTAAATCTATGTATAGGATTAATAAACTAGTGACTAATCCACATTTTTTTCGACACCAACGTCTCCAAGAATAAACCCAATGCCGTTGAACCCAATCACAAATAACCTGGGGAGCAACATAAGCGTGTTGCCAATTATTTATCCCCTATTATCTATGTTTATAAATATATAACATTCGTCTCAGAGTTTTGCAGTTTTGTTTGATCTAGGGGGAGGGGGGCAAAGCAGCAATCGGATTGACCCATGGACATCCCCGCAGAAATATTATCTGTTTATTATTATTATTTATGTGATACAATAATAATAATTGAGTACATGCAGAATCGTAAGAAAATTTATAGGCAAGAACTATACAATCTAAATTTATATAGGAATGATTGTAGCACTTGGCGTAAGCCCGTGTTTATATGAGGGTGGATTGAAAAATGCTCTACCTAATACAAATTCAATCAATTCCAAGTATCAAATCTACCCACGTTATTTAGTTCAGTTCAAACTTGACAGACACTTGTTTCGAACTTCGCACAATTAGTTAATTGTTCCGAAACAAGTGCGACAATTAGTAGTGATTTTACAATTTTTTTAACAAAGCAATCGGACATAGTTTCTGCAAATGAAGCAAATCGAGCAGCGTGACGTCATCATGTACCTCCATGTGAAGAAATGAAGCAAATCGAGCAGCGTGACGTCATCATGTACCTCCATGTGAAGAAATGAAGCAAATCGAGCAGCGTGACGTCATCATGTACCTCCATGTGAAGGTGCCACCACCGAAAGTCATCCATGACGACATGGTCAGCACTTTAGGAGATTCTGCTCTATGTTATTCATCCGACAAGAAAGTGGACAGCAGAATTCAAGCGTAGTTTAGAGTGTGCGCAAGATGAACCCCGCTCTGGCAGGCCTTCGACATCTACTACCGACGAAAATGTAAAAAAAGTGCTTGATTTAATTATGGGCGACCGCAGATTGAAAATTAGAGAGGTGCCGAGGTTATAGCCATTTCTTAGGAACGAACTCAAAGCATCATAGTCAACGAATTGGTGTCGGTGCGAGATGGGTTATGCTACTGCTTTCAGTGTAATAAAAAACGGACGCGATTGACTATTTCACGTTACTGTTTGAATTATTTGAAGCCGACGCAAACAATGGACGAAACATGGGTTAATTACTGCACGCCAGAAATAAAACAACAATCGAAAGGCTAAGGCAATTTTGTCGGCAAATAAGGTAATGGCTACAGTGCCTCGGGAATTGAAAGGGGTCAGACTATAAACTCCGATTAGTACTGTCTTTTACTACGTCGTTTACGAGAGGAAATGGAAAAAAGCGTCCAGGAATGCTCAGCAGAATAGTCCTGGTACATCAAGGTAACGCCCGTGTACACATGTCTGTACAATTAAGGGCTGAAGTCCACAATTGTGGCTTTGCACTATTACAGCATCCGCCTTTATTCAAATGATCTGGCACCGTCAGACTTCTTTCTGTTCCCTAACCTAAAAAAGCAAAGGATGTCAAAGGTTTTTGACAAACGACGAGGTCAAAACAGCAGTAGACGCATATTTTGACTCTAAGGAAGAATCCTTTTTTTCAACGGACTAAACGCATTAACTGAGAGATGGCAAAAGTGCACCCAACTTGATTGTGATTATGTAGAACAATAAAAATATAACAGTAAAAATATGTGTTTATTTTACTACCGAATACTTTACAATCCACCTGGTATTATAATTGGTATCTCTCTAGAAGAGCGAAAATAAATGGTTCTAAAATAATAATAATATTTTTATTATTTCAGTTTGCATTTTTATGTACTTCCTTTTACGGGTAATTTCCTTTCAACTGTATCTTTGAATAAGTACCTTTGTGATAATTAAAATATGTAACAGTGTAACAATTTCCCTAAATAATAGTTTTATTCTATACTATTCATTGTAGCGCTCTCCGGAGAGGGCGTTGGCCCGGACGTTGGTCCAGCGGTGGACGTCTTCTGGTTGCTGATGATGATGACGCTGTAAAACGTCATTTTTGGAACCCCCCAAATTGATTGTCGATAGACTCTCCGCTTTTTCAAACGCGGCCTTCTCCCTAGAGCAGGGGTAACCAACTCCTAGGTTCGCCTACAGCAGGGGTAACCAAACACTAGCAGTTCGTCCCAGCTTCGCACGGATAGTTCACAAAATATGGCAAATATTCATTGATTCACAAACATAATAATAATTGATCCATAAAAATGGATTTTAATTTTGCCCTCATAAACATTACCTGTATCTACCACATGACAAATAATTCAATTAATGACAGAACAACGTCCATCGGGACAGCTAGTTGTTAGTAATTTCTGCAGCTATGTGGTATATAAGGATTTACTTTGACCTTTTTTCACACCTTTAGTCACATAATACATTAACTACGTTTTCATACTGACCATAACTATTTAGAAAGTGTTTTAAAGCCTATGTTCGTTACAAATAATGTAGGATTCTAATGGTAAAAGAATTTTTCAAATCAGTGGCGTAGTTTGGAACTTATTCAATGCAGACAAACAAACAAACGTTTCTAATTTTCTCTTTATAATATTAATATAGAAGTATAGCCACGCCTGTAGGATGGACTCTAAGGTCATGAACTTTTCCAATGCGGTGATTGGTCCGCTGTACCTATCAGGCGTACAGAACATTTTAATTTACAAATTATAAAAATATCATAGTGATTTAATATTTACTTAGTATTTTTGGTTTAACAGTATTACTAAATGACATTACTTCTTACTATTGAATATTGTTTCTGATTATGCCCTTGACAGGACAACAGGGACCAACAGGGCTTTTCTTACATATAGTACACATCATAAATTTTGAAACAAGCATGTACCTAGTACTTGTATGTAGGTACTTGTTGCTCGCTGTAGACTCTGTAGTAAAGCATTATGGATTCGTGCCACCAAGTGGTTTAATTTTTTTGTCCTTAGAGACCCATTGGGGGAATGGGTAAAGGAAGGAGGCATGGTCATGTGGATGTTTATGGGTGCGAGTAATCACTTGAATGCTTTCTATAATAGACAATAAAAGGAACAAATTGTGTCTAGTATAAATTCTGACTCATAGCGAAAGTCAGTTCGTGGCCTCTGTTAGATCTCTCACTGTAGATGGCCTGTGAATGAAGTCATACGATCCATAAAACTATATGCAATGTTCTCCTGTGAGGTGTGTAACAGATTTATTTACGTTCTCGTATGCGGTTCGCATATTTAAACTTTATTTTCATATCTCTGTTGTTTTCTTTTCTTTCTTCATCACTTTTTAATGTTCTGTACTATACTGCTTTTCTGCCTGTCCGTGTGACGTCAGTATGTATTAATATACTAAGATTAATGTAAGAGGTTATAATGGAACTACATTATCGTAGTTTACTTAATAGGCTTTAAAGCAACCATGGACAATGTCAGAGGGTCAAAATTGCCCGAATGGTTTCGCGAAAAGGACGGCCACTGCTGTACCCTCAGATGTAATATCTATGGATGTATCGAATTATAGAATCGCAAATAACAACAACACACCTTCACACTCCAATTCTCTAATGGATTAAGCAGACTGAACGGGGCTCCACACATCACGATCCTTATATACCTGCCATGAATGCATCACATTTAACAACTAACTACATACAAGCACGCCGGCTGGGAAGACTCTTCAAACCTTCGGATAGTACCCCATCAAGCTGATGTATGTCAGCCTTAGTCTTCCCCTCGTACATCCTTCCACATTCGCATTGTATACCTGTTTAACAAAACACCTTTCACCAAACATATTCCTACATGTCTGAAACAATGGAGTATGCGTGAATTTCTCGTTTTTACACCGACTCTCTCATACCAAACCTCTCTTAATTCATCTATAATTATATAAGAATCACAGATATTTCTTAGCAAAACTTCGTGGCATGTAAAACAGTTAATTCATTATATTATGAACTCATCAGGACTGCAGATGACGCTGCACACATAAAAGTTTGTTACACCTGTCTTCATAATTACGTCTATACTATTGTACAGTCCCAAACCGAAACAAAATGTTAGTGCGGTTTTTTCAATTTCTGGCAACAGTCCCGAAATCGGGAAGATGGCGGTGTTACACCCCCGTGCCACGGAGAGCACGTTAAACTGTCGGTCTATCGCTTGATTTCTCTCCGGTTGTGTCGGATTGCCGTCCCATCGGAATAGGAGAATGAGGAAACAGGGAGTGCATTTGTGCCTGCGCAAACACCTGTCCACTATAAATGTCCTGCCCATCTCAGCAAATATGGCCGTTGTTTTGCCGAATTTTAGATTCGGCTATGACGACATATATAAAAAAATAAATATTGTGCAATTATAATTTCGTCAACTTCTCCATACGAAAACCTTGGCATGTGTCAATTTCTAATAACTGTCTTAAGTAGTAAGCCATCAGTCTTACACCTGTTCTGCGCACACACTTGTCCCGGTATCCTGGCTAGACTATAGAGTTTAGAGGTGGCCTCCATAGAGAGACTAGACTCACCTGACAGACTCTTGCGGTTTATCCGGGTTCACCTTCACGCTCTTGGCGTTCTTAAACACGTCGAGCTCCGCCAGCTTCACCGCCGCCTCGTGCGCGCCCTTGAAGTTGGGGATCCGGTTGTATACCGGGCGCGGGAACATGGCCAGCGAGTTGTTCTCCAAGTGCCGCCATACCTTCAGTCTGAAGTCGTGTTTGGTCAGCTCCTGCGGTTGCGCTGTGGATAAGAAGTCCGTTAATACATTTTTTATTGGTTAACATTTTTGGGTCGTTACGGGAGGGATTCCGTGAAAAGGGACGGAAAAGTGTGCTGGAGAATCTCGCTATTCGATAAACATTTTTTTTTTGCGCGCGATAGTAATTTGAATACGGAATTATTTTAGTTTTAATTTTAGTGCGAATCTTTTTTCCTATTTTCAATGTTAATTGCATTTTCATCCTTTTTAAAGCGTACTGGGCGGCTTTAAAGTCTCTATAGTTAAACAGGCTAAAAAGATATTTTTTTTTTATATTATAATAGAAAAACGTGCAAGCGAGCCTTTTGATAACTACTGACGCGCATAGTCAACTGTATAATCGTTATGCAGAAGCGTTGCCCTTCTATCTTCCTCCCATACAGTGGGCCACCGGTACTCACTAAACCGTACCTGAAATCTAGATCCTAAACGAATCATACACTCAACGATAAAAAACCAATATTACACGCGTATGAATAATCAAATATGCATCAATTTGATAATCAATTCAAATACTTCATGGTCGCCAGTTTTACAAACTACACGGACCTTCTGTAACTAAACATGCGCTGAAGCATATCGTACATATTCACAGCATTATACACCTTAACACCATAACACAGGTGTGAAAATCCAGCCACACGCCGTAATTTCACTAGCCACGCAATTCTTTATATTACTGAAAAATCGTTAATAACATCGCCAAGAGACGGCTGTTTCATTAAAGGAATTAAAAAGTCAATAACATGATCAGGATGTCTCTTCGTCAGCGGCGACGAGTAAGAGGTAATGCCATGCTGTATTGCAGCCGAATTGGGCCAGCACGACCGGGGAGGTACCGTAAACTGACAACTGCCGTAAAAGTGTCGCGGTTCGCGAGGTTGTGAGTAGCCGGTGGCCCAGTGGAGGCCCAAATCTGCATAGTAATTCAGATGTTTATGGGCGTCGGGCAAATTAGGACGACACGACCGAGGATCATCAGGACATCGGTCACAGGACAACGTAGTTCGTGCTGTTTGCTACTTTCCGGTGGCCCATTGGAGAGGAGAGAATAGGGAACGCATTCACAGATTTGTCATACACGTGCCCTCCTCTCTAATGGTCCACCGGCTACTCACAAACAGCACGAGACGCGGTAAATACTTGACTATACTACATTTGAGATCACTCCGCTCGCGCAAGTCTTTATTATAAAAGCATGAGATTCCTTTCCTTTACTTATCAATACACAAATAGCAATAGACCGTCTTGGCGTTCATCAAAGGAGCCCCCTATGTTCATCTTAGGTGAGATGAACGTTGGTGATGATACGGAACCCGGAATGCAAGATCGCATGCGCAATTTTTTTCAATGACACCGTTTCCGGCGTCAAGGTCTCGGGTGACTTTTCAGCAGAGTAGGTATAATGAGTATGAATTTCGTCATTGTTGCATTGCAATAAATATGTTAGCTTTGTTAAGAGTTAGGGCCACGCTGCATTGCAGTCGAACCGACCGTAAGATACCGCCGTAAAGTGGCAGATGTGGTGTCGCGTTTCGTGCAGTTTGCAAGTAGCCGGTGGCTCAAGAGGGATGAAAGAAGAGCCATGTATCTGTATGGCAGATATATACTAAAACAATAATTGTCAACTACGTATGATACATAGCACAAGTGTGTGCGGACTGAGCACCGATAGAAAAGGGAAGATATATGTAACGAAGGAGATGGGAAGCGCCCTACTACGTCTAAAGGAACATTAAGTGTGGGTCACTAATGTCCTTCGTTTTCCATTCATTTTTCTGCATTGGCACAAAGCGCATGCGATATTAGGTAGACCAAGATATTAATGCTTTCTCATCTTCCTTCTCAATTAACCAATACGGCCAGTCGCCGTCATATAATTATGGCATCCCATCCCTTGTCTATTTATAATAGATATATCTATGGTGGAGATACGAGTGCACCCTCATTTTTAACTAATAGCAATCCGACACGACCAGCGAGATTAGACCACGACCTTAGTGTGCTTAAGATCAAACTGTCTCAAGAAACTTATAAAAAAAAACACGAAGGCCCTTTGGTACGACGCGGAAATCGAACCCAAGACATATCTACAGCTGCAACTGAAGGTGTGGATCCTGAGCTATAACAAAGTAATACACCTACAAAATTTTTGTCATGTTACTCACGAATGTAAGTATATTTATTCAGGTGTGGGCCAAATTCTCGTGTTGTTTAAGTATTTAATAAAAAGTAATTTTCATTTGCAAGCACTGAAGGGGAGGAGGAAAGGAGGACAACTCATCTAGAACATTAATGAGGATGTACATGGATTTTTCGTTTGCCGATGTACTATAAAATTTAAACAAGCAAACACACACATTAAAGCCTCACGAAATGAAATATGAGCAGCCAAACCGCGTGTAACAGTAACATTTTATCGTGATGGCTATTGCACGCCTTTCACTTGAAACAACGAAATGGCCACGGAACTGCAAGCGCCATATATTTTTTTTTTACATGTGAATCCTCTACTACGAAGTATAATTTTATTGCAATGCCATTATACTGGTCACTTACTGAGAAGAAGTGGCCCCATCATGGTCTCTAAAAGTGGCGGATACGATAAAGGGTCTTCACGACATTTTATTAACATTGGTAACAAAGGTTCTCGTCGAGCAAAGTATAAATATCTAACTACATTCTCACGGTTGTATTAATTTAAATATTTTTTTTAAGTTTACAGTGTAGTACAAGCGTGGTGACCTTGAAAGTACCACGACATTCCAAATCTGCATTTGTGTTAGAAGAAGTCACGAAAAGGACACTTGAATTTTCTTCAAATCTAGAGCTCCGCGCCTCAGATGGAAACACGGAAACCTTGTCACTGTATCGTTCGTTCATCTGTCTGTCGAGCCCCAGTTTATTAAGAAGTCATGGAAATCTTAAGCTGACATTCAAGTACAATTCTGTGGACAGCAACCCCTTGAAGAGTATAAGGAATCGTACTTGTCAACGTCAATCAAATTTAAAGAAACGTTTATGCGCATATTTTATATGCGATCCCACGGAAACTTCGTTAATTAAATAAAACTAGTTAATTACTTGGAATCATAGAATATGTCAAGAATGGGGTAGGCAAAGCGAACGGTGTGCCACATACCAACCTCCTCCACATATGTTTCTCTCTTCATACAAACACGCCCGGTATATAAGCCTATAGTTATTGTGTTGTACTTTTAAAAAAAAATGGCTAAATCGATTATCGGCGATAGGTTAGATATAACTGAAACATTTTTTCAAATGGGACCAGTCGTTCCTGAGATTGGCGCTCTTCTCTTCACTCTTCAGCTTTATTATATTATTCAGATGGCACAGTAATCGCCGTGTGAACATCTGACATGTTAAAATAATTATAACATCTTTGACTTACAACACCATGTTAGCCTAGCCCCGTGCAAGACAGCAAGACTAGTGTTATGGGTGCTAGACATGGCATTTTTTTTCAGTGCTAGTACGGACACACATTTGCTTTTTCTGATCCTCTCCTCAAAACGAGGTTTTACACCAAATATGCAAGTATCTCTACTCCCCCTCCCCCTTACTCTCATCTGCACATGACCCCCTTAGAACATATACGAATAGTTACATACTTAAATGCTTACGGTGTAACCAACACGTATGACCAACTTTTAACCTTTTGCTAAATATAATGATGACATAATTGCATCTAGACCTCAAAACCTGTTCATTCACAACTTCCAACTGAATGAATCATATTCATATTTAAATATAATGTATATAATGCGTTGATCTCATAAACTACAAACGAGTATGCCAATCATCTAATGGAAAGTTAAACTACCAACGAGCGTAGACTATATCAAGTTATTACCTCTCCCGGTCCAGCAAAGCACACTTAGTTGACTTAAGAGCGAAAGGTCATCGACTATTGTGTGTGGCTGTCCGTTTAGGGTGCAATGCAGTCTATTTTTACAGAGATAATTAAATAGATATCCGTTCGGTTTCACCCGTGAATAAATTATAAGATAAATCTTCCTCTAGTAGATTTTGACAAAATCGATCACATACAGGCATATAGGTAAGTAGATTCCTACAAAAATTTAAATAAGAAATGCAAGAAATATTATACTTTCACCTGGGAAAAGGTACTGGCATGCATAATGCATGACTCTACATCCTCCCTCTACATCCTCCTATGCAAGGGAATTGTGCAGGCACGACCGGTGAGGTAACTCTCGCTCACATAATGCCGCCGTGCGGATGGTGAGTAGCCGGTGGCTCATTAGGAGGGAAAGGGTGGCAACGCGTCTGAATAGTAATTATGTGGATGTTCTTGGGCCGTAAAAAAGGGTTCGATTATTTGTTTGCCCTTATTATCTATAAAAAAAATTAAATGTTAAGATGGATGAATATAATAGACCATGTAAATATGCAAAAACATTAAACTATGACAATGAATAGTGAGTGTAAGCCTGAGGATATTAAGAAAGGATTTACATTGGACAGACAATTTTCACAAACAGAAACAAAATTAAGATCTTGAACACAATAATTTGTGCATGTTTTCTGGGAATTAAGAGATTTATTTTATTTGAACATTATCAATCATGTAGGTATATAGAAAACCCATGTAGGCAGGTGTAACGTAATTGAAACATTATTTATTGTCATGTTTCCAGATTAGGTGTCTATATAATAATGCAATCATAAAAGAAAAGAATTTGAAGTTAGCTATAGCAGATAAATCCATCCGCAATATCAGTCTTGCTGAACATAACAAGGCCCAGCAAATAATAAGATCATTTAGAACAGAAAATGCAGATGATACTGCAAGCACACTGTATTTAGACTTTGTGTCCTAGTATATTATTAGCATAATCAGATTTAATACATTACATTTCATAAGGCATAACCATTTAAATTCTTGTACATATTAAATTTCATATGCATTACAAATGTTATTTAAACATGAATACATTATAATATTCTAAAAGAATGATCATTGGATTCCAGTTGCGACTAGATCTTATTGCTATTTTTTATTGCATACAAATCATCAGGTGGTAATGCACAAAAGTCATATACAATTCGGAGTCTCATAGTTACAAGAGGTACACTTTGACTTTCATTAGAAGCACAACTGAAAATTATTTGCATCTGCTCTTTATGTAAGTAATAACATACCTATGCTTAGTGCTAATGCACTTGTATACAACATGTTTAAAATTCGACAGATATTTATATCATTTTATGATTTCAGTGGCCAACTGGAGAATTGTGTACGAGGCCATCACTTCTGCAGCCGATATCTGCACAACCTTGATCATATATCCATAGTCAATAGGTCTGCTCATTAGCACCAAATATAATAAAAAAATAATTAATTATTATTTGAATCATTAAGATAAGTTGTATTTAAGTAACTAGTATTTGAATTAGTGAAATATGTTGTATTTAATTAATTAGTATTTGAATCATTGAGATATGTTGTATTAAATTAATTAGTATTTGAATCATTGAGATTTGTTGTATTTAATAATAATAACACATGGCCAAGTCAGTACCCAATGGGGTGGACAGAGGGAACACCACATGTCACAATATTTACAGATTTGTATTGCTTCCTCCACATCAATTAATAATAATAATAAAATACCAATAGATTACAGTATGTCAGTCTTGGTCTTTACCAGTACCTACATCATTTCTCACTTAGTATAAAATGTGTCTGTGTGAGCAACTTTCTCAATAATAACTAAACGGATTTCATGCAATTTTCTCAGATGGGTCAATTGCATAGGAGAATTTTAGTGTATGTTATTCACTGGCAAAGCAGGGGTGAATTGCAACATAGTGTATTGTGAATAGGAGGGTCGTAAATAAACATCTTTTGAGTTTCAAAAAAATCAGTTCATGTTGTTTTCATTTATAAGGGGAATTTGAATTAAACAGATATTAATATGATATATGAAGCCATCTAGTTATGCAAGCAGGCAGAGGCACCTGTATACCTATAGATTCATATACAAATAACAGCTTTGCCTTTTTGTTTAAATACATTTGGATTACTGTTCCTTTTGAACTTCCTATTAGTCTAGTATAACACTAAGGTCTTGTAAAGCACATGTGGTCCGTAAAAGCATTTCAATTCTACCCTCTTTTATATGTATGTGTAATCTTATCTTTTAAATTAACATGCTCCTTTATAGCCAATTAGAGGGTATCTCTAAAATTGTAAAAACTTAAGTAGAAACACACGCGAGCATGTGGATAGAATCGAAAGTTAGCGGCAAATATAATTTAATAGCTTAATAAATCAGTAACATTTTTTCGATATGTAGCCATATGAATGTGAGTCACTTTTCACACTCCAGTTATGCTAACAGTACCAATAATTGCAAACGAGGGAACCATCCAAATAGTAAATTTTAAACACGAAATCAACTTTAGTACAATAGCGTTTCTATTGCAAAAATAACGTATAATTTTTTTGCAATATTTTTCTAACATTTTATTCACACTTAACAATTTGTGGGTACTAGTAAAAAAATGATACCTTCTTCTCGACTTACCATTTAATGATGTTCCTTGAAATAAATTGGAAAAACGTAAAATTTACGCGTCTTTTAAGTATTAATATCCACGAAAACAGTGTCAAGTATTATTTACAATGTAAATTGCATCTTACCATTATCTGCTGCCGGCGCAGTTTCGTCTCCGTTCTGCATCCTAGAATTACGGCAATCAGGAGATTCTTGAATATTTTGCGTTTGATATGCGAATTTCAATCATCAAAATTAATTGTAAATTATTTATCCTTTTTCGCACGACAGAACCGTCACACACAAAAATAGAACGTGAATAAAAAAACAAAAGCAATGCAACCAACTTCACTACGCTTTCTGCACAGTGATACCAATTACCTACATTCGATTATTTTATAAGGCAGTATTTTAAAGAAATAAACTCATCTTTCATTAAGCAAGTATAATAACTATTAGCACTGTATTAATAACTTAGCAATGCTTTATTATACTTATTTAAAATATCTTTCTATTAAATTAAATAACTGACCATTCGGAGAAAAAATAGTAGACTTTTTACCAGTGGCATTAATTAGTTTAAATAAGCGCGCGCGCACAGAAAATTTCCCGCGTGCGTTTAAAATTAAATTCTTTCCCGTGTATTTTATTCCAGACAAATTGTAAATTTAATTAATTTATATTTCTGGACTTTAGTTTCATCGGAAATAAGATAGAATAGATTGCATGCATATTAAATTAAATTCTCTTTGGGGTACTTACCTAAATTTTACTCTTTTAATTTTAGTGTCCATATGGATTAATTGTTCTTATTTCGTTTATATAGTTAAAAACAAAATACACAATTATTATTAGGTAAGGCCAAGTATACACCAGTGTGCACTGAATTTGCCTTATTCATTATCGACAATCAGCTTAAACCTATGAATACTGATTAGGTATTTACATAAGTTCCGAATATTCGGAAATAGCCCCAGTAGGTACTTACTTACCAAATTACAAGCCTTTAAGACTAAGGTTCCTAATGCTTGTCTATGTCGGCAGCTGTTATTTACTTACAAAACACTAGGATCCTTAAGTAGGTGCTGAGAAAAAAAAATATAATCAGTCCTTCTACTTTTTTAATACAGGGTTTTAAGCGTCGTGGCTACCAATATCCATTTACATCCGCACAACCAAGACTAGACAAGCAGATAGGTACCCTTCCACATAATTACTATGCCGATGCGTTGCCCATCTTCCCCTCCCCTCCCCCAAATGGGTAGTGGCCCAGTAGTCAGTGGACTACTTACAAACCGCGACATTGAAGAAGTCACATTACGGCGGTGTTATGTGAGCGAGAGGTACCTCCCCGGTCGTGTCGGCCCAATTCCGTTGCATAGGAGGATGTAGTGTCAAGCACTATGCATGGCACTACCTCCTCCCATGCAGCACGGCACTACCTCTTCCTAAATCTACTTACACCACTTATGGAGAAGTAGGGAATTATTTCATAAGATTTTTGACAAGTTGTATATTTTACCAAACACTATAGCAAGTAGGCTGAATATGTGTACCCACTTAGCGGCAGATTGTGAGGTTTGACTTTTTCATTTCTAATACCAACCAGGATTCAGGATGCGGTGTCGCATCCCCGCGCCTCGGAGGGCTGGGTCTTGCGCTAGAATTAATCCAGTCGTGTCCAAGGGTGTCCAAGGGCAGTTCGATGGTCTCTACAGAAATGGCTACCGTAGCCGACATTATGGCAGTACATTATACTATTTTATTTAAACTTTACCTATAACTGGCAGATCCTCCAATCCTTCGACGATATAAAGACGGGTCCTAACTGGACTATAAAGCGCACACCTGCACGCATACCTCTTCCGTGGCCAGTTTATAGGCGGCCACTGTACTCGGAATTCGTTCACAAGGTAGATTGGCGAAGCCAATGTTTAAAATGATAATCAACATTAATATAAATAATATTTATTGCAATAATACTTGGGAAACAATTCTAATAATATTGTAATTGCGAAAGTTTTCTATCGTATTCACGCAAAATCAACTTAAGTTAACGGATGTGGATAACTTAAAAGAGACGTTTTATCCGTTGTACAGTCGATAGGGATGCATTGTTTTTCATAAATATCAATTAACTTTCTATTTATACTATTATAAATAATATCAGGAATGACTGGTCTAACATGCAAAATCCCTGCGGCGTGAGATAGCCCATTTACCGTGGAAGGCTCTACGAGTGCGGGTTACGCGGCTGAACCGCGGAGCCCTGGTACATTTAAATAATCGCGCTCAAGCACTAAAATGTAGCCTTGAAGTCTTTAGTAGCCACAAACACAAACGAAACATCTTTGACATCTATCATCTGTCACTGTTCATGAAATATGTCTATGGCAATGTACGGAATAAATTATATTTTTTACTGTGCTAGTATTTCTAGTTACATAGCCGCAGTTTTACCGATTTATGAGACATGCGGCCCACGTGGGGCAGAAATAAGACGCCTCTTACTGATTATGTCGAAAAAAATCTTTGCACGCCGATAGTAGCGCAAAATTAAAACTACCTAGTAACAATGATCTGTATTTGGTAGCGCACACTTGTAGCGCCGTAGCTACGAATGAACATAGCTCCTTGCTTGTTCCTAGCATGTTGCAGGCGTACATTTTTATCCCTGTGTTGACGCCCCTAAAATAGTTATCGCTTCAAATATTAACAGTTTCCTTGGCATGGGTAACACGGACACAGCCAGCATATTATCGTATGGTCTGCGACATATGCAGCGGGGTCAGCATGAGCTCAAATGCAGCATCCTTCAGATTCGCGCCTCTCAAGTTGGCCTCGTGGAGATCGCTGCCGGAAAGGTCGCAACACTGAAACATGTAGTAGGTAACATTACACACAAGCTACTGGCAGCATGTTTGCATGAAGATTTTTTTTGATGTTTTGTATGAAGATGCGTTGCTCTTCATGAATGTGGAGGAAGCGATGCATGTATGTAAGAATCGTGATATGTACCTCCGTAAAGCAACATCTTGGGTGTCGCGTTTTGTGCGGTTTCCGTGTAGCCGGTGGCCCTTTTAGGGCAACGCACCGGCATTGTAATTGTGCAGCGTCGGTAATCGTTAAAAGCTAGTCGACTACTCGTTTGCCCCCTATTCTATATAAAAATATATAAGCTCATATTCAAAAATCTAGAAATATCAAGCAAGGCTAATAAAGGTAGGATTACTATATTTTACCAAATAGCTCAAATAACCTTCTAGCTTCGTCAGCAGGCCTTGATCGTCATGTATTAGCTAAATACTTGTCAGTAGAAATCAATCAGCCCAAAACATGATTGGATTGCGATATTTCACTGCAGAGTTCCTACTGCTCCCTCTCCCTCCTGTCTCCTGTCTCCGTCATGGTAAAGTCACAATAACATGGAGCTGATCTCCACGTTATTGTAACTTTGTATAATATCAGCTCAAACGGACGCCGGGAATTGGGTGAAATTTAGCTTGTAACATTTGATTATAGACAGACAAACAAAGGCACAGGTGAATCTAAATAATAGCTAGGTAATAATGGCCCATTGGAAGGGATGAGGTGAAGGTGCAACCCATTTGAATTCGAATCCTAATGCGCGTCAGCAGTCATATGGCTCCGATTATTCGATAAAAAAATCCTGTTAATGTTATAATTGCGAAAGTATCTAAGTTTGTCGTTCTTTCACGAGAAAACTTTGATGAAATTTGGCACAGGCATAATCTGAAGTAACATAATTTTACTTTCCATCCCTAAAGAAAATCCTTTGACATAGATTTTACGGCAGTGTGCTGCTCACACACTCAGAAGATCACATGGCATTTCTTTGTCCGACAGCATTCCTAACGATATCATTAGGCAGAGATGTAAAGTATCAGGTATCACGCGACGAGTAAGCTCGCCGAAGTGGCAATGGGCTGGTCACACATTCAGAAGGATGGGTGGCGGATGGGCCATTAAGGTTCTGGAGTGGGGGCCGTGTCTAGGAAAACGAAGTGTTCACCAGGTGGGAAGGCGATCCCCTTGCAGTAGCCGGACCGGGATGGATGGGCGTAGCAGGAGATCGGCCGTCTTGGCGTTTATAAGCCTATGTTTAGCAGTGGACCGACAAGGGCTGATGATGATGATTACCACGACCCCTCGCTCACAAACGCGGAACATAGCGAAATCTTGGCTGTCACATTACGGCACAGAGGTTTGTGCGTGTGGCCTACTAAATGGAAGGAGGAAAGGGGGATGACGCATTCGCATGACTGTTATAAGGATATTTGTGGGTGTCGGTAGTTATCAAAACGCTCCAAGTGTTGATAAAATAGTTTGCCTTAACTGACAAGACCAACACTGATTAATAACAACCTGTAATTGGCCATATTTTTAGGCCTGTGTTAGTTGATATAAATAAATGTATTTGCTGTTAGTTTATTAATTAATAAAATAAAATAAAAAAGAACAAAGTCAAAACTGCTTCACCGGTCAGGTTGAAAAAGTCCTATGGAACACACAAGTAAATTATTACTAGCTGTGCCCATCGGCTAAAATGCATTCGTAGTGTATTTTCCGTGATAATAAGTAAGTTTTACTTCCAGATTGTAATCAATTTTTTTTTCGGAGGGACCTAATACTGGTTGGCGGCGCTAGTCCAGCCTCAACAGTTCGACTGACTACGAAGACTTTTTTGTCTTCAGGTTTATAATCTATTTCCATGCCAAATCAGTTGAGTAGTTTCGGCCTGACTAACAGACATAGAAGCTTTCGTATTAAGTATCCTTGCTAGGATTCTTAGGGCTGTGGTGTGCTTTTAAGCATAAACGGCTTGTAACGTAAGTCTATTGTAAAGCTGTTAAATATTTGGTGTTTGTAGTCAAATTTGAAAGTCGCGACGGGGCAGGTTCTCGCCGAGAACAAGCTACTGACGCCAGAGACGGCTGCTTGATTCTAATTGTTGCTTTACTCAGTGCAGCATGCGTGTATGTCAAGCTAGGTCATGCCAGGTACAGCGCATGCATAATTCAGATACAATGCATGTATACACTACGATACGTCACATGAGCAAGTGCGACACGCGCGCCCTCACACTGTGCCCTACAGCGCGGTACTGAACTACTAAACACTATTCTAGGCACCTGAGAGTGAGATGACACTGTCACGTAACAAACAGATTCTACTGAAAAGCTTGTACTCCCCCTAAGAAGAGATAGTACCATGTATGGTGCATGATTCTTCATCCTCCTATGCAACGGAATTGTGCCATCACGGCCGGGGCGGTATCTCTCTCTCATATAATACCGCCGTAAAGCGACATCTTCATTGTCGCGTTTAGTTCGTTTTATGAATAGCAGGTGGCCCATTGGGTGGGATGATAGGGGGGCAACGCATCTGCGTAACAATCACGTGAATGTCCATGATGGCCGTCGGTACTTATCAAAACGCTCCAATTTCGCGTTTGCACCCGCATGCTATAAAAAAATCGGGGAGGTTGGTCGGCTTGACGGTTTACGTGGGGGGGTAGTGACGGACCAACCCCAGTAAAGGTATCATTTGCTACGAACCCCGCGCTTAAAGAGGCGCAGCAATAAGGAAAATATGACTTACATGGCCTATAGCATCCCGACCTAATTACTCAAAATGTTACCAAATCAAGGGCCTCTGAACAGGATAAGATACATGCGCCGCGCTTGCGCAATCCGGCACTGGCTTGACATTTTGGGGCTTCTCGTGACCGTATTTGTTAGCAATGCCGCACCACCTCTAAATCAGCCCCCGCCAGTATGGCAGACCGCAGCACGCAGTTCTGCATGTTGGCATGCTTCAGTGTCGCCACTCGCAGGTTGACACTCGTCATGTTGCTACATTCCAGGTTTGCACCTGCAATAATAATCGCAATTATAATAGATCACACGACCGAAGTAACTTCTTTACTTATACGAAACCTAACTGGCTATGAGAGACAGGAAGTATGTACTCACATCACTCTCTTCCCTGTAGCAATATACGACAGATTTTCCCCGTAAGTCGAAAGAAACACAAATTGTGGTTGCTTCACTATCGGTTTCTTTTTCATTAATTTCTGACCTTGGATGTCACTGAACAATTCATTAATGTTAATGAATGGCGTTAGATGTCGCTGAATAATTCATTAATGGCATTGTATGGCGTTGGATGTCGCTAAACAATTCATTAATGTCACTATTAGGCGTTCGGTGTCGTTAAAGAATTCATTAATGTATTGAAAGGCGTTAGAAGTGGATAAACAATTCGCTAATGTTATTGTATGGCGCTAGATGTCACTGAACAATTCATTAATGTTATTGAATGGCGTTAGATGTCGCTAAAGAATTCATTAATGTCGCCATCAGGCGTTAGGTGTCGCTAAATAATTCATTAATGTATTTAATGGTGTTAGAAGTAGATAAACAATTCGCTAATGTTATTGTATGGCGCCAGATGTCGCTGAACAATTCATTAATATCATTGTGTGGCGTTAGATCTCACTAAACAATGTATTGACATGAGTTCTTGAAGTGTAAATTTTTTCAGGGGCGTTGAGAATTTTTTGAGTATATTAAATTAAGTTTAATTCAAAATACCTTTCAGATTCACACCTTCTAGCACAGTTCTCGACCTAGCAGGGTCTTCCATGTTACATCCTTTTAAAATTGCACCTGCAAAAGTATTTTGATTGGAAATCTTTTCAAGCACAGAAATAGCACATTTCTAATAATAATAAAATTAATGTAGTGAAGAAAGTACAGCAAAAATAAAGAAAACATCCGAAGTTCCCATATTTCAGGGTTTTTTTCTTATTATCATACCATTTATTGGGTGTGTGCAGGCGCACATAAATATAAGTTCAACATATACAGGTCACAAAGATTTGGTACAAAACCTTTGGTCGGTGAGTACGACTGGCACTTGAACAACCTCCTTTAATTGACAGGATGTTAATTAATGACTATCTTTTGCTGGCATGTAAAGTATTAAGTAAATAGTCATATCATATTACGATTCATTTTTCATCCAACATATTTTAGGATTGCAGTTGACGACTAAGTACAATAATTTGTAATTTTATCATTTTAAATAAATAAAAAAATATTTTCAGTTTTATATTGCAATTGTGCACCTTTCCATGCTTGAATTATGATCATCTTCATTTGTGTGTTTGCACGTGGATCCCCATTAAACTCACCTTCCATATTGGCACATATTGCTTTCACACCCAGCAACTGGGCACACTCCAAGTTGGCCAGCGAGAGGTTGGCTCTTTCTAAGCAACAGAACGACAAGTTTGCATGGCTCAAGTTACAACGGGACAAACATGCATACTGAAATCATTAATGTGATTATGAATACATACATGGAGAAATTTTATTCTATCGTTTTTTTATAGAATGGGGGCAAACGAGATATTTGAAGCCTTTTTTCGTTTTCTGACTCCCATGAACATCCACACAATTACTATGCCAATGCGTTGGCCCTCCTTCAACCCAGGGGGGGGGGGGTTGAAGGAGGGCCAAGAGCCAACAGCTACTCACAAACCGCACGAAACGCGACACTGAAGATGTCACATTACGGCGGTATTATGTGAGCGAGAGACACCTCCTCTGTTCCGGAACAATTCAATTGTATAGGAGGCTGGACTTTCATGCACTATGCATGGCACTACCTCTTCCTATGTAGGGAAGGAGGGAAAGAGGTCAATGCATCTGCATGATAAAAATGCAGATGTCTTTAGGCATTGGTATTCCTCAAAATGATGAGATTTTTCATTTGTCCCACTATACATGTATATAATAGTATAAATATATATATCTATATATATGCACTATAGTCACTTAAGGCATACATTAAGGATTATTGAGAATTTCACCCCAAAGTGAGTTTAAAGGAAGTTGTGTGAGTAGTACAAACTTATGCGGGTTTTACCCGCTAGTTACACAGCTTGGTAATTATAAAATCTGATCTCATTCTGACTGTCATTTGCATTAAATAAAATAATGTAGTTCCAACACAGATGACAACACTTAATATAAGTACCACTATATTACACATATAACAATAATAATGTGAAATAATTTTTCCTTTTCGCCCTTTTTTTTGGGAAAATACAATGCTAGTCAGCAGGATAATATTGTAAATTAATCATAATTATGAGAGTTGGAACAGCTAATTTTGTAAACCTAAACTGTTAGCATATCACTCAGAAGTCGAGGGCAGCTCACACGCAGTAGCTAAAGTGACCTTGGCGCTGACATGAATATATGGTTCATGGAGAGGATTAAAAAAAGGGGGGGGGGGCGTTCTTTTTTGCATCAATTCCTTGATGTGGAAGTGAAGAAGAGAAGCAACAGCTTCATCGAATTGATATGAGTGCTTGGGCGATGTGACATATTATCATGTTGTATAGATGTCTAAGAGGAATACTAGTTACTAAATGACACTACTCTTCTTTTACCCACCAATAAAAAATAAAAAATACGTAATGGATTTTTTCAATTTACCTTAAAATTTATGTGCCTTAAATCTAGTCTATTTAAGTCAGCTCCCGCTAAGTTGACACCCTGAAACCTTAACTCAGTCTT
The DNA here is from genome assembly GCA_017140195.1 of Eumaeus atala. Taxonomy (NCBI): domain Eukaryota; kingdom Metazoa; phylum Arthropoda; class Insecta; order Lepidoptera; family Lycaenidae; genus Eumaeus; species Eumaeus atala. Next base: position 225,939 of record JAFELO010000176.1, read on the forward strand.
AGTTGACGTTGTTATTATTGATCGTATGACGTCATTTCTAGTAAGTGCTTGATTGTTACTTGTGTAAATCATTGATTCTTTTACTATTTGTTTTAATTGAGTTATCATAGAGTCCAGGCCTGAAAATGTAATTTTTAACTAAGATGGAATTATTTATAGCCAGTGATCCATCCAAGCTTTGCCCGAGAATAACAGGGCAATGACAATGATGTTGACCTCATCAAATTAAACACTTAAGTTTTGTTTTATAATATGTATGGATAAATTACTGTTTGTGCAAATTGTTATTTATCGTTCTCTCAACATTATTAATGATATTAGTTTCTGAAGCATCTTTGAATAAGGTATTTCTTCACAAAACCTCCACCAGGTTCCTGGTTTCATTATATTATGTATGTCTAAACGACATTATGAAACAAAACACAAGAATAACAATATGTAAAGGATAAAAATATCTTTATATTGTTTTAAAATTAATAAATATATACAATTATATTGTAAACCTACCATAAAATATAGCCTCTACCAAAACACCCTTAGGATTTATGTTTTTGTCCAATATAACTTCACCATGCCTTAAATAATTTAATATTATTTCAAAATATTCAGGGCTACGGTCAATAAGATAAGCACCTTTGGAATCTGTGTGACTCGGATTCATTAAGTACACGTTATTATCATCAGCGAACATTCGCGCTAACATCGACAGGGGCTCCTTTGCTACAAGTGTAGATCGAGACGTAAGGAAATATTTCCCGCCAACATTAAGCATAATCCAGTCGGATATCGTTCGTTCCTTTTCTTTAGAAATACTGAATACTTTCATAGAACCTTCTATGTTATCATAATTTGATGCCGCAACAGGCACCGACAAATATATTTTTTCATCATCTTTTATGACTCTTATGTCCTGTATTTCACAGCCATTAGACAAATAAAGCTTAACACTTTCTTCAGACAACTCAAATTGTGACGCTATTTGCTTTTTAAACTCTTCAATCGTATTTTCCACAACCAAAACTTTTCCATTTTTTTCCGTGTAGTCCTTGTAAACAAAAGCGCGATACATACTCTTTTTTATAATTTAAGGAATGTTAGTGTTACAGTAACTTTCTGCATGTACTACGTACAAATGGAAGACATGAAATGTTAATCCGGGTACTGAATAGTACCATTAATATTTTTATTTTACAACTATCATTTTGATTTCCAAGTTTCTTATAAGCAATCACACAGTCATTATCATTTACGAATTTAGTGACATCTAAGAGACGACATATACACTGACATTGACATTACTGTGTTATAAACTTAATATGAACATCGATAGGGAAAGGCTTTGACATATACATTCTTAGGACAGTAATTCAAATTAAAAAAAATATTTATTTCGACGTCACAGATCCATTTTTGTTAGTAAATTAAACGACTAAAAATCTTATAAACTAGGGTTAATATTATACAATAAATTATTAATGACTGAAGCAGGAGGCATCCCAAACGGAATTATAATCCGCACGAGATGCCCCATCACAGGCGTCCGCGTGTCATCCGCCATTGCTAGCAGGATACTGTTGTCCATCTCCCGAAGTCTACTCACCAATGATGCTACCTTTCTTCATGATGGCATGAACGCCATCATTACAAGTAATAATAACTCTCGTCCGATTAGAGTAGTAGGTATGAATACAAAATTGAAACAAGAATACACAGAAAATGTCTCAAACAATACTAAAATTAAATATTTAAGTGCTACTGATACTTGTAAAAATGAGAGAAGTAATCGCGTGTTCATACTAGACTATAGTCAGAACTGGAAATTTACATATCTATTTTATATGATTTATTATTTAATTACTCATAAACCATGGAACATATTGTCTTATTGTCTACCTAACGCGCTACCTACTTCTTCGTATAGTATAAGCCTAACTTGGGAGATGCGCGGAGAAATGCTTTCCATCTCTGGCCCCCTACGTATAATTAACTCCCTAGTACCTACATAACAAATAAGTGCACTTTCGTTTATCTTTCCTAATTTTCTAAGGGCAAAGAAAAAGTGGACCTAGCATAACAACAAAAGACAGAAGGTAAAAGAACGATTGATTACAACAGTAAGTGACTGACAACTGCACACCCGGAACCCCGAATCTCATCACTATATTGCCATACTAGCAGTTCGTCCCGGCTTCGCACGGATATCTCACGAAATATGGCAAAAAATTATTGATTTACAAAAATATGAAAATTATAAATTCATGGATGATCCAATGTCATGACAAGGTCAGAACGTCTGTTGTGACAGCTAGTTGACAATAATTTCTGCAGCGAGATTAGGGTTTACTTAGTATTTTATTTTAGAACTTTGGTTACATTATAGAAGTTTCATAATTATCAAAACGTTTTAGAAAATGTTATATAGCATATGTTAATCGCAAATAAAGTAGGATTATAATGGTAAATTTGAAATTAAAATCGGTCTAGTAGTAATAAGCACACCATCAAATATTTCATGTTAATAATATTACTATATATATATCGAACCTATTAGTAAATTTCGATTAATTATTAGGGCATACCTACTCAAAATGTACTGCAATAAAATTTCTAAGCTACGAAAAAATATAAAATCAAAGGTAAAATTTCGAATTCCGCAAATCTATCTGACACATGACAATAAAGATCTCGCATAAGTCCGCGTGGTTCTAGTTTGTCGTACGTCAAATCTCACGCTAACCAAAAATGTGTCTCTATGAAGCTACTTCTGGAATTGGTTTAACAAAATAACGTACCGTCGTATTTATTTAACCTTTATATGGGAATTGGTAGTTATCTGTCTCGTGGTTTACTGATAAGTAGTGAAGTGTACTTGTGTCTGCACACAATTTCTGCACAATAACAGGTCCTGTGCACATGGCTAGCCTCTTCAGAGATGGCCGCCGTAGGCGAAATTCGATTTTAAGTCAACCTCTTTTATCTAACTACACATAATATCTTCCACCTTTTTTTTGTGATCCCCTAGATATATCATTTGAATGCACTGATGTGGAAGTATGGTTTATTTTCAGCGCATCGGCTTAGTAATTGTGTCCATTTTGTACTTGTACCCCTATACTATATAGATCTCTCGCCTCTATGGAGAAGATTTTCCGGTCCTCAGGTCGGGGATGGTGCCCGACCTACTCGTCTACTATGTACTATATACTCGTGGGGGCGTTTGACCTACTCGTCACCAAATAAGAGACAGAGCGCTGTAATGGTGTTGTATTTTTTTATAGAGTAGTGGGCAATCCACTGATCGGAGCCTTTTCACGTCTGCCGACACCCATGAACATACATATAATTACTATGTCGATGCGTTTTTTCTGTGACTCTTGTGAATCTTCCGACAGTTGCCCAATAGGAAGAACAGGAAAATATTTGATGACGTTTTCTCCGTGTATAAGTAATTTGTGCACGGAGGATGGCATGTAGTACCAATCATAGTTACTAATATAAATTCGCGCAGTTTCTAAGGCATATAATCCAAATTTTTTGGGATCGAACATCATTGCAGAAGATAGAGCTTGTAAAATAATATACAAGCTTTTAATGTTTCATCAACATCTGTTATGTTCGCGGAGCAAGTGTAATTGCAACAGAACCTTCGCGCTGTATTTCCATCTCTTGAGTTTCCACTTATTTGACGAGGTTTGTCGATAATTAATCTTAGCTCTTTCCTGAAACGTTTTTGAACGAATTCCTTCTTTTCTTTCTTCAATTTCTTTTTTCTTCTGTTGCAGCAGACCAAGTATTAAAGTCAAGATTATAGCAAATATGTAAAGCCATTTCCATGCTGCGAATCCAGGTATGCAATGTGGAAAATCCATATTGGTAAGCACTTTCATTTTCAGGTCTTGCATTCACTTTTAATAGGCCATTCATAACTCGAGGAGTAGCCCCACATATCGTGCAAGTAACCCGATTGAGTTTCTGTTTGGACCTGAGCCATCTTACCATCAATCATTGTTAGAAAAAGTTCGTGCTTTACATTTACTGCAACACCATCTTTGTTTATTGATGACGGGCGTGAAGATTCAATTTTTCTGGTAATTTCGTCAACAACTGCCTTAGTTTTTTCAGGAGTTTTTTACAAAATTCAATAGAAATGGGTCTACAATAACGAACAGATGAAGGTACTGGATTTTGCCAAGTAATGGCCTTTGAGAAGTCATCAATTAATCTAATGGGAACTAATGAAGTGACGAACAGATTGGTATCTGTAATAGTTTCCGATCCTTCTGGCAGTTTCTGCTTGTGTCGACTTTTGCCTGATGAACCATCACATCCCCATTTACAGTAAAGGCTTAAATTTCTGTGATGTTCTTGGAAAACTGAATCAATTTTTTAAATTCTGGCGACTGTGTGTTCCATAAGTCTTGTATATTAATCACTTTAGCATAAGTATTGGTTATTTCGATTGTAGAAGATGGTGAATAGCAAGTTTACTCTTTTTTTGTATTTTGTAATATGGGGGAAACATTGTACACTTACTTTCGTTGGTTAAATTTCTTAGGTTCATATGTTGTGCTTTAGTTACATCAAAATCAATAAAAGCACTCAATGCTTCTGTGTTAGATATTAACCTTCATATGGTTTGACTCTTTCCACATAGTCGAGAAGACTTTATTCTTTTCACTCTCAGAGTTTCTTAGCTCTTTAAACAAGATGAGCCTCTGCATACTCTTGTAAGGCCCGCAGTCCTTGAAAAAATGCGTTACAAATGTGCTCAAACCCATATTCTTCTAGTAACAGAGTGTTTTTCCTTTTTTTGTTTTTATTGATTCTGAGGAGTCTCCATAGGCAATGCACGGTCTTCCTCGTTCACCGGAAGTTAATGGCAGTAAATGTGACTCCGGAAACTGTACTCAGTGTCTTTACGCCAGTTAGCTTGTGTTATTCCGAATAAATTTGTCCTTTTTCCATGATGGTTGAGCCCAACGCTTATTGAAAGAAGGCAGAATGTCTTTGAACGTCACCAATTACAAAACACACGTTGTTTTCAGGAACATTTAATGTTTGCTGTAGAACTATGGACAACGATTCCAAGGTTCCGCCACGCTCGATATAAGGAATAATGAAATCACCCTTAGTACAATTGAAAGTTGACATTTTAATGGCAATAAACAATTTAAATAAGTCTTACTTGGTATGAAATACACGCTGAAGTGTGCAGTTTGAAGATATTTGCTTCCCTTTATATACTCGTTTTTTAGATATGAAATACGTACTGTTATGCATATTTACTCACACAGGACGAGTGCAAAATAGATGATAAGCTATTGCTATCAAAATATTGTGGTAAATATTGTTTTTGTAAACTATGCCAGCAGTAACCGCAAAAGATACCGAATTATCTACTCCGACCTCTATCACATTTTTTACCATAACTTCCAGTGTCTTATTACGCGCTTACGACGCTATATTCATATTAGGAGCCTGTAAGGCACCTCCTGACCATGGATATATTTGGCGATGTTGTCATAACTACGAGGATGCCAGTTGAAGTCGTGTCAGCGCACATCACAGGACCGTTTTATGGCAGCCATCTGTGACTTGATGCGATCAATATTGTTTATTCTCCTGTAAATATACGTGTTTACTTCCTATACGGACATTTTATACTGTACGATACGATATCGTACGGCCGAGTTGTGGCTAATAGAATCTGATGAATTCATTAAGCTTCACGTTAGATCTGATCTCAATGAACGCCAAGACGACCGATCTCCTGCTACTCGCATCCACCCCGGACCGGCTACTGCTCGGAGATCGTCTTCCCATCTGGTGAACGGTCGACCAACACTTCGTTTTCCTAAACGCGGTCTCCACTCCAGAACCTTACTGGCCCATCTGCCATCTGTTGTTCCTCTTAGTGTGTGACCAGCCCATTGCTACTTTATCGAGCCTATTCGTCGCGTGATATCGCAAACTTTAGTTCTCTGCCTTATAATTTCGCTACGAATTCTGTCGGACAGAGAATCACCCCACATTGAACGTTCAATAGCCCTGGGGCTAATCAAAGGGCTAGGAACATATATATCTAAATAACGTCTTTATTTTATCTATATTTACACAATTAGGTTAGGGCCAGCACCTCCTTTTAAGTATAATAACACCTGTGCCAGGAGGCTCTGCTTTTCGTTAGCAACAATTAACAAAATATTTACTCAGAAATAC